>APFE030402933.1:0-14581 GCA_000404065.3 Pinus taeda
ATTCTCTTGAGCCGTTGTATCAAATCAGGGTTCCACTCCTTAGGTTTGTCGACTTTGAAACATGTCTTATGCTCAGCTAACTTAGATACCCACTCAAGAAATTCAATGTGGAACGAACCACAAAAAATCTCTACAACCAAGCTTTAGTTGATAAACACAAGTTTCTATTCGATTTTTCTGCAAATTCTCTTTCTTTCTATTTGAACCACTCCTAGAGTTATTTCTTCTATGGATGTCAAATCGTATCCCTTTAAACAGATCTTCATCTCGACAATGGATCCATTTGTTGTTTTGAGGGGTCTTGACCTAGGTTCAGAGTGTGTTGCCCACCAACCAAACCCTCAACTACTGGCCCTTTCAGCAACGACCTACAAGAAGATCACAGTCTCACCCGAAGCAGTTATGGGGGGCTGTAGAACCAATCTTCTACAACCGAAGGGATATTCACGCAGTGGCACTGTGTATTTACTTCTACTTTATATTGATCTTATAACTTCACATGCATAAGAACTTCGCGTATTAATTTAACAAAATCACATTAAACCATAAACTCTAACAAATAACAAGTATATCTTACAGTTCTTCACATAATTTAGTGAAAAGCATACATATTGATATTAACAACAACAAAGATTGAACACAGAAAGATATACACTTCTTTGAAAACTTATTTTTTATTAACATAAATATTCCGTACATATACTTCTTCGACCTGTGCATCCTGTTACAGGTGGTTTGCACACTTAGCTGTAGACTCTTCCAAGCCTCCATGCGCTCAGGTGTGGAGCCTTCTCGAAAATTACAGACTACAGATGCGAATATAGAGACCCAATTCACTTATGATGATATTACATCCCGATTGAAAAGTATTACATCTCCTTAAATACATTTCATCTTTACAAAAACCATGGTCTACATACCATGGATCCACAAAACAAGGACTAATACCTGATACCCATTACAAATTAAGGGCTTTATCCCATCCCCAAAGCCCTAAAATTCTATGCGATGAACATATCCACACCAACTCCATGTGGTCCACTCCTTCTTTTGTGGGGTAAAACTTGGACCAAGTTGGGTCATGCCCAAAAATTATTATCATCACTACATGAGCAAGGAAATGGGAAATGATTCATATAATGGTCATCATGTCTACAATTAAAAACAAAACCAATACTCAAGGATTTTTTATCATTATATTCAATATCTTCCTTGTCCTTGATCAACAGAAAATGGGGTGCTTTTGAATCTATTACTTGCTTCAATATTCTTTGTCCTTGATGTATGGTTGATGATATTGCCACTACATATGATACATTGTTATTAATGTCATAGTTGCTCTGAACTAAATTCTTCCTTTATGTTGCCTTATACTTATGCCTCTTTCCCATGATCCCTGACTTACTCTTAAGCTATCAAGCTTTAGTAGAGAGACTCACACTCTGATTCCAATTGTTAGAAATATTAAGGTGGGGGTGAATCAATATTTCCTTTCAATTAATATTTGAAGAAATACTTTCAGGAATATATATGCTATTGTTCTTCACACAAACCGCATGTGTATGTGACTTTAATAAATGAAAAACGTTCATATGCCAATTACTTATTTTTCATAGTTTTCATCAATTATTAACTAAGAATTATGCAGTAGATCAAAGCATGTTTAGCATCATTAAATATAATATCATGTAAGCCATAAGAGAGCAACACATCATCAACACATCAACACATAGGGACACCATATTTTTAGGTCGAAACAAAATTTGCGAGAAAATCACCATAGTTGTCGTCCTTGTCTTCTTTCTTATTAAAAGGAAGATATTCATTACATATTTTACTAGTGAAAACACTTATGAGTACGCAGGGTCCTTCCTCTAGGAGGTTGCCACCTCCAATTTCTCTTGCCCCAACTAGAAGGAAGAAACTTTTCCCTGATCAAGTTTATCAGCCCCTAAAAGAAGGAAGCTCCTACTCCCTCAACAAGTTTAGCGACTACCACCAGAAGGAAGCTCCTACTCCCACACTGAAGGCTCCAACCCTCACCACCTTTGCAAACCACAATTTAGAATATTTCACACTAGATCCACATGACTAAAAGAAAAGAAAAAAAAAACCCTTCAGCCACATTTTAGAAAATTTTCAAACTGGACCTAGAGCCAATGATATGCTCTATCACCATATACCAATAACCACTCTAAAACTGAACATTAAATACTGAATACCAATTACCCTTCTGAACCAAACACTTATAAAATCTCGTTGAATACCAAGATACGAAATCACTGATTAAACTCAAAAGTAATAAGAAATCAGCCAATATTTTTAGATATCGAACGTCCAAATTAAGACATCTTTGAAACACAACATCAAACGATACAGAACCAGTCTAATGTTATAACCAACCAACATTAGAAACCCTAATAAAATCAGAATATGTATGTGATTGTAATTAAGAATGTCTCTGTATATATTCACCTTTTATGGATAATACTCACGTACTTATCTTAGTTCACTGAATACCATATGCAAGCCATTCTATCTGTTAAAAACAAATTTTATTTACCATCATCATATGCATCAATCAACAACAAGACAACTTTCGACAATCCATATCAAGCTATAACGATAAAAGCTCACTAATACAAAATATTTACGCAATTGTTATAAGGAAAATCCATGTATGTACACAATATTCAAGAATACAACCCATGTACAGATCTCAAAACATATCTCATTAAGTTCTCTTGAAACAAACACTACCAAATCTCAAAAATAGAATCAAGACTACCATACAAATCTCATGATGATTATCTAGTTTCCATTCACTGAATCATTACCGCAAACAATTGTTCCTCCTTGCATACACACATTGTCGAAGTAATCTCTGCATACATAGTGTCATAAACTTATGAACTTATAGTCTTTCATAGTTATTAACATCTATATAAACCCTTATCAAGAAAAAACACAACTATACTAATTTGAAACCATCAATTCTCTAATAAACTTGCAATAAAGAAATCAAGCACATCCATTATGTTTCTCAAACATCTTTAGATTTCTCAAAGATGAACCTTCTCCTTTTTCCCTGGTGCACACATGGTTCATATTATATCACAAATGAATAATTAATCAAATACACACCCTACTACTTAAGCTTCTTCTCCTTTTATAGCCTTTTGCCTTTCCAATACCACAAACAAATCCCTTATGTTTGTTGTTGGTAATAGTTGATGGAATAAAATAGACATTGCTGATACAAAATTGTGGGAGATTACCATGGGAAATTCTCATGGTTTTTTATTTTCAATGCACAGCGTCATGTACACAACTCTTGTTCATGAAATAGTATGTATGTATGTGAGCTTGCTTCACAAAAGTCATATATAGTTTTGTAAACTTTACCTTATTTGGTCTTATTCAAATTAAACATGTGACTAAGATGCCAATATTGTTATTGAAGTCTGCAACATCTATACCAACATTCATATAAATAATTTAACAAATCTCTATAGTCATCATTCATCCACAGACTAGTTGGGCTTATTCAATCATAGCTAGAGTATCACATAACATGACAAGTTGACATCAAGGAAAACACATTTGGCATATGGGTTGACATCATATTATATCAAGATTAACATCATATTATATCAAGGTTGACATCAAGGACAACATACTAGCCATAATGCCAACACATGGCACGTGGGGAAATGATACATAGGAATTGAGTATCGAGGAGTAATACAAGAATACCAACCTTGGTTGAATGTAGTATTGGGAACCATGATACTGAGGAAGCTAAAGGTTAAAAGTATGTTCGAGGACCAATATGACATGTGTTTCGCTCGGACCCACATATGGTGGTGGCATGACACCATCAGGACTAGGTGTGGCCATGTGGGTGTGACATAAATTCCTATTGTTAACATGGCCTATTTAGAGGACAAAATTTCTAAGGTGCGTAACCTTCTACCTAGGATTTAGATTTAAATAAAATTTATAATGAAAAAAGTTCCTCACAAGCTAAATGAGATTGTGGAATTAGTTTTAGGATTCCAAGACTTTGAGGAAAAGAGGTTGTTGTAACCCCATCTTGTAACAAACCATGGAGATTGGGTTAGAAAAGGTAGCACTCCCAAAACATGAGATGGTTTAAAGGGGTGGAAGGTGTTACATCAGGTTTAATGAGACTTTCTCAATTGGATACAAGTTTTCATGGGCTCCCAATGGTTAGTCCCATTAATAAATGTAAGACCAAAAATTATTGTCAAAAGAAAAATATGTTTGAGACAAGGTTATTTGCTATCACCAGTTCTATACGTCATGATGGCAGAGGTGATGAGTAGCATGAAGCATTAAATAATTATTGGAAGGATTGACCACATAATTTTCATGAGAGCAGTGAAAAGGATCAAACACTCCCAACTCGTAGATATTACCCTAATTCTAGGAGTATCCTCTTCTAACGTTTCTAGGAGATTCATTGTAGTCTTAGATTAAAATTTTTAAATGAATATAGTGGGAAGGTTAACAATTTTCAAAAATCATATTTAAGGATGGAATGTTACATTTGATCATATACAAAGTATTTAAAAAAAAATTGGGCTTCCCTAATGTGGTGTCCTACTCAACTTCCCTACTCAACTTCAACCATTTAAGAATGCCTATTTTATTGTGAAATTCAACTTCCCGGGCATGTTAAGGGGTAATTGGGAAAATGGAAAACAAAATCAATAATAAGGTTCAATATAGTTGAATTTTACTAGGAAAATAATTCTTCTAAAATCTATCTTATCGATCATTCCTACTAGTGTTAAACTATGCTAGCCCCTAAAATCATAATGTATCCCATCGAATAAAGTAACTAATTAACAAGGACTCTAAAGCTACCGGGGCATGTAATAAAAGACCCTATTCTTATGAACTTAGAAATAACAACTCAACTTTTTTGGTGACTTGTCGCTGGACTATAAGAATGGTTGAAGACTATTCTAGTTAAAATTTGTTTTAATGGCCCTTGTAAAAGTTGGCTCATTTATTTGGAAATTGTGTAAGGAGGTGACTACATTGATATAAATGCATTCAACTTGGGTTCCTCGTAATAGAAAGCTTATGAACATATGGTCCAATAATATTCCTGGAAATATAATTCTAGAATTAATAGTGGAGATGCCTATCTTAAAAGCCTAGTTTTGGAGAATGGATATGTCAGACTCTCAAACGTGTTGGTATGGAAAAAATTCTAAGCTAAATAATTCATTAAACATTAATTAAATAATTTATTTAAAAATTGAATACCTATGGATTATGAATAGATCATATAGAATATTTCGATAGATCATATACAAAGTCAAAAAAAGGTTACAATAATATTTCGATAGAATATCCCAATCATCCCCAATCAAGAATATGGAAAGATGACTCACATCCAAAAAGAAGTGCTTTTCTATTTGATAATGGTAAGTGGGAGATTACTAATTGCTAATAAGTTACAAAAGAGAGGAATACAACGACCCTCGATATTCGTATTGTGTTGTTCAACCAATGAAACAATTCAACATTTACATTTTGACTATTAGTTTTGTTAACAAGTTTGGAAATTTGTATGTAGAGAAATATCATAAAAGGTTTCTTTACAAGATTTATGGAATGAAATGGTTGTGCAATGGAAAAGAAAATATGCAAGATCCTTAAAAAACAAACCCAGTTAAAATATTACGAATGGTCTTTTCTAGATTTGTTTGCTAGGAAATATGGCTTTCATGGAACAAAGCCATTATTCAACGATCAAACCCCCCTAAAATACAAGTTGTTAATTTGGCATGTAGGCTATTAGCAAACGTGGTTTAGATAGAGGGTTTGAAGAGAATATCATGGTCATTAATGTAACAGGAAGAGAATTAATGGTTAAGTAACTTGCACAATCATAGAAAAGTGGTATAATTTATTCCCAAAAAGAAAAAATAAATTGAGGATTTAAATGGGAGAAGAGAAATTTTTAAAGTGGAGATTTGAAAAAAAAAGTGCATTTTTTTTTTTTTATGGTGCTTGAAAAGGAAATCTAAGGTCACAGAAGTGGGAAGGGTCATATTTTATTCTATGAAGAAAAGTGTTTTTCTTGTGGTTCAAGAAAATCAATGAATAACCAAGATAAAGTACTAGATCATTTTTGGGACTGAGAGTAATTGTTGTAAGAATATGTAAACTAATAATAGTCATAGGTGATTTAGAATTCATAATAAAAAAACTTTCAGAAAGGATATAGGTTGGCTCAAAGTGGTTTTCGAACAACCAATCTCATAATTAGCAAAGAGGAAGTAAGGCTTGAAGGGGTTGAATATTACCACGTTCTTAGAGAACTAAATGGAAACCCTAATTGAATATCCAATGAAACAGGGACACTAGATTAAAGGGTTATGAGAGATAATAAATGTACTAAAAGGATTTTATTAACCTAAATATATAGTGAAGTTTAAATTATTATTATTATATGTTAAGGGGTATTAATCGACACACCTTGTTATATGGAATCTACAACTGCAAACATAAGCTTCCTCCCTACGTCTGGTGGACTCACCTAGAACAACAGAAAACAAGGACTATAATATCTTCCTTAAAGTAAATGGACAATGGGATGAAGCCTACCTAGATTTCATCATAAGCTTTTTGCTCCCTTTGCTTGTATGCTCTAATCCTACCTCTGATCATTATAGTTAGAACCTGCACAATCAAACAACACAAGACAAAGATATGCGACATCTATGTAACATAATCCAGCCACTTTATTCAATATATAAACATGGTATTGAAATACATGAAATCATAACATTACATATAGGAAAAAAATGTACTCCTTGTATTAATAGAAATAGAGAGAGTTACAACAAAATATAGACTTGATCTTGCAGAAGAGCTCCTCCAAGTTGGCTTCTTTTTCCTTGTTCCAAAGTGTATCTCTACGTCACCCTAATGCATGCAATAACGTCTCTCAAAACAACATCATGAGGGTAGAATCTATCCCCAAAATCCAACCACTAGCTCATGGATGGTAGAAAATATATAGAAGAGGATGATAGGTTAGGAATTCTTATTTATTTACCAATCTAGGCTTGAGTCCACTCTTGATGGGAGGATGAGCTCAAGGGATAAGGGGTGAAATCTCCAAGGTAGGATAGGACAGGATTCGAGATTTTCATCCAAGGTAAATGGTTATAACAAATCTTGGAATCTTCTAGAAGAGGAAGCTCGAGATTCATTTTATTTTTCCCAGATTTCTAGAATCAACGCACCCCCAGCAAGGGGAAACATGTTGGTGATTAACATAGATCCAAAGAGGGCCAACCTGCTGGTGAATATAGTATCTTAAAAGGCCACGGTGTGTTGGGCCTTAAAATCACTGAAATGAAATAATTAAAGGCATAAACTCTGGGATTAGGGAGATTCATGCTTAGGGATTTATGCAATGATGATGGAAATGGATAAATTGATGTTCATTGATCCAATTAACAAGCCTATTTATCATATGTGACAAAATGGGCTATAACAGATTGCCCCCTAAAGTGCAAATTCAGGAATGGTATCAGATGAATAAAGTGCTTTACCTTGTGACAAATCAAGATCAATAACAATCGATGAGATCATTATTTGTTACAATACATTTAGATCATGATATCTATGTTGACGGATACATACCCATGCTCAACACATAAACTAACATTACATGTACAACGATCAAATAGACACGTCCATTGATGACAAAAAGTGGACCCATGAATGATGATTGTCTGTATGATCATAGCCATCATACATTATGATCTTGTATTAATCTTGAAATTGCAGCTCGGATGGATGGAACTATGTCTAGAGTCTTCTATCTCTTTCACACGATCATTCAATGTATGAGTCTAACCATGTGAATCAATGAGTTGGAGTTGAACATGGTAGATACCATCTGATTACTGGCCAAGGATGTAAGCCATTAACAAATGTGAGAGAAGCCACCAATGATTTTAATGGCTCGCAAAGTACTGAAGTACAATCCATATGGTTTGAATGAATGATTTGAAGTCGAACACCACACAGAATCTTTCAGTCGAAGGCCAATGATGTAAACCTATCGTTGAAAGCAAGGAAACTTGCCATTGATGTATGCAAGAACCAAGGTATGAAAAGTGAGTTTGTAAGTCAACTTTCGAAATAATGAGTTGATGTCAACAGGAGGTGAACCGTAGTAGGAGGGCCTTGAGTACCCCCCATCAATGACACAAAACAAGTATCATGATTCGAGATAGAAAAAATTTAATGATACAAAACTGGATCAGGAACAATAGACATGGAATGAAGGCTTAAGAGTATCATATCAGATATTAATTGAATGACTTCTCTTGAACACATCGATGACACTGAATGAAGCAACATTGATCCAAAACTAAAAATGGAGGCTTTGAAAAGGTATGATGAACCAAAATAAAAGAATATTTCCCAACCCAACAGCCATGAAGATGAAGTGGAAGAGTGTCATGTTCAAGAGAGACTCGTTTCCATTAAAAGGTGGAGTACCCTGTTTTCCCAATTTCCCCAACCATTGCTGGTAAGTACCTCTTTATTTTTTAACAAGCTTGAGGAGGATAGAATATTCTTGATCTATAATTTCATCCTTTGGATGAATCCCTCCAAGTATGGTTAACAAACCCTGAGAAGGAGTGTTTCAATCCCATCATGATTAGTGAGTCCATCACTTTTTTATGTTTTAGTGAGTCCAAGGAAGGTATAACTTGACATATTTTTCATGTTTAGAGAGATTGAAAAGGAGGAAAAAAAGAAAATTCTGAAGGTTCCTTTTCATAAATAGTCTCTTGAGTCTAAAGCAAGAAAAAACAATACTTAGGAGAACATCTTAGCCATGTTCAACTAAGGTATTCCTTTTTCGTAGTTAGTCTATCTTAGTTCGGAAAAGGGTTACACTTATACTAAGATGTCTTTTCATTTACTTTAATGAGTTCGAAAAGACAAGGGCTTGACAATATTTTCATATTTTGGGACTTTGAAAAGAGATGAAAGAGGAATCCGAGGGGTTTCTTTTTCATGAGTTTATATAGCCCGAAAAGTGGTAAGATTATGCTCTTCAGTTAAAATGATCTGTTCAAAACACGAAAAAAATCATCAAATAGTCATCCACCTACTCAGAACACCAAAAATAGATTAAAAATATCAGTGTCATGATAAAATTGAATTGCAACTAGGTCAAACCATCAAATATGAATAAAATAATGGAAGAAATGACCATAAATATTCAAAATGAAAAATCATTTTTACCATTTCTCATTTACCTTCTGATGTTAGAGTTCTAGGTAGTTTGTACCCTCAATGTTCTGTAGCTGATTGTAATCAATTTGGTGGACCATTCCCAGTGTCATCACTTCCAGGTAGGAGCAAAAACATTTCTCTTTCATTTCATGGTAGCCTTTTGTAATTCCATGCATTTTTTTAGGTTTTCGAGGGTCCTAGGGCTCAAATATTCCACCCTTGGATCAACACACCCTCTTAATGTCGAAAGGAGTTTTGATTCTAGTGAGAATGAACTAGAGGCAATGCTGCAACACACTATCTCCCTTTTAGGGGGTGCATTGGGCACAATTCTCCAATGTGTTATGCTAGTTCCCTTCAAATTTTATCAAGCTTTTTGCATGGAATGAATCCTAATGAGTCTCCTTGTGATGTTTTAGGACTTCATTGGAACAAAATGGCCTTAATATGGAGGGAAAGAGAACATGAAGAATAGGATATGAATGTAGCAAATGACCTTGCTACCAGCTAGGTGCTAAAAAATTGTGGATTAATGAAATTCTTCTAGCTTCCTATTGCACAAAAAATTGTCACCATGACTTTCTACAATTTGTGTGAGTCTATCATCACTCATACTTACCTCCTTTGCAAGTCTTAAACCTCAGTTCTTCATATCAAGCCTTGAAAATAAGAGAAAGACCTTAAAAATCTCTAAAACTCTGGTTTCGCACTTTCTCTTAGCATTACCTGCGATACCGCACCTATTGGTCATGTCCCCTATGCACTTGACCGTTCTGTATCTGTGTTATAGGTGCGAACCCTTGTAAAAGTTAAAAAGGCGCAAGTACATTCTTAAAAACTCACTTTGAGTCATTTCTGGAAGCTTCTAGAGGGAATCTTGTGGTGGCAACTTCGCTCGTTGAGGGTTCATGCATCCCATTCCTTAAGGAGCTAACCCGTTGATGTGAGGAGCTTATCCCTTTGAGAAAGGACTCTATCCCTTCAATGGTGGACCTGTAACTTCTTTCCTTTGCACTATAAAATGAAGCATTGGGCTGGTTACTTGGAGGTTGAAAGCTGAATATTTTTTAGGGTAGATGTTGCTGTAACTTAGTCTTCCTTATTGAGCTTTTGAGAGGAAAGATTACATACCTTTTGATCTCATTTGGAGGACAGTGAGGCTTGTCAAAGTAGAAGAGATTCTTGTTTGGACCCTGGGAAGAGCTTGTACAACATCAAGGCACCAATGTTGTAAAGTTCTTTTATTTCAAAGTTAATACAATCAAGTTTATTTTTCTCAATAAGCTGTGTCTTATGGTTTATTTCATAGATTCCTTGATCACTATGATGAACATGATTTATTATATTAGCTATGCAGGTGTTCTTTGATGTGTGCTTGTTTTTTATTGCAGGCTATTAAAAGAAACTCTTTGAAGTTTTTGGAGCATGGCTGCCACAAACTAGTGTTGGACTTAAGGTAGGGTCTAAAACACCTCTTAGTTTTTATTAATGAATTGCAATATGTTTAGAGAAAAGTAGATTTGCTTGTCCTGCTTGTTGCTGGATATCAGTTGATACTAGGGAGATCAGCCTTGTCCGCAAGAACAATTTATCTGGCCAACAAATTGGCGACTCCACTGGGGACTGAACCCAGAATGTTTGTTTCACTGTCTTAGAAAGTTAACTAAAACCTATTCCAAGACACTAGCCTAAGCTAGATTGCTGGAAAGAGCCCTAAAAATTTAAAAATTACTAGATGAATTTTAATTAAGCGTTGTGTTATTTAGGCTGTTATTACTCAAAAGGGTAAATGGATATGAAACCAATGGTGTTATGACCCAACCCAAAATTGAATGCAATCGAATATGATAATGTAATCTTTTCAATTCGATGAATCCTAACTAAATCAAGGAGAGAGTTTCCATTTTTCTCAATAAGCTGTGCCTTATGGTTTTTTTCATAGATTCCTTGATCACTATGATGAACATGATCTATTATATTAGCTATGCAGGTGTTCTTTGATGTGTGTGTGTTTGTGATTGCAGGCTATTAAAAGAAACTCTTTGAAGTTGTTGGAGCATGGTTGCCACAAACTAGCGTTGCACTTAAGGTAGGGTCTAAAACACCTCTTAGTTTTTATTAATGAATTGCAATATGTTTAGAGAAAAGTAGATTTGGTTGTCCTACTTGTTGCTAGATATCTGTTGATACAAGGGAGATCGGTCTTGTCTGCAAGAACAATTTATTCGGCCAACAAATTGGCGACTCCACTAGGGACCGAACCCAAAATCTCTAGTTTCGCAGACCAGATGTGGGATTTGTTTTTTAATTTTCCTTTATCTTTGACTTGAGAACTTTATTTTGTTTCTGGTTTTTACTTGATGTGTGTGGGATTGGGTAGTTTTTAGGTTTTGGATTGTTTTTTTTTTTTCAAAATTTTTAAGAGGACCACACGTTATGTTTGTAATACAGTGCGGACATCTCCGCACTGTTACTTTACTGCATAGAGCGGTACCACATCTGGTTATACCAGAGGCCTGCGGACCCTATCAAAATTTTCAAAAATCCTAAAATGTTTTTGTGCAGTTGACTTTAGGATTCTTAACATCTACCCAGATCTGTATTTTTCTATCAAAAAGCCTTGTTTATGATTTTCTTTCAGCAAATTCTTCATCTCATCAATATCCATTAAGTTAATTGGGTGTTTTGAGTCTCTTTTTTGAGAAATTCTTAATTTGATTTCCTTTGGTCATTACTTGGAGGTTTGTCTCATTATTTTCACAATTGTGTATGAGCGTTAATCGCCTTTGAGTGTTTTTATTTTTTGATTTTTGGAACTCTCACCCAATTTTCTTGACTTGCACTTGATTGGTTCTTAGATTACATTAGAATCATCTTGTGTTTGAGAATTCTCTTGCATAGATCACATTTGCATAGTTAAAATTCTCATTTTTAGAATATGAATGTGAATTGTGCATAGATTACAATTGCATAGTTTACATTCTGAAAAATCAATTGTAGATTTAGATCAGTTTTCTTGGATTTAAATTTACATATTTTTATGCTTGTTTTTAACAAAAAAAAAAAAAAAAAACTGTTTTGGAATTGATTTGCATTAGTTTTTCTTGATGAAATTAGTGCATCAGAGAATTTGTTATATTTTCTCTTAGTGATCAATTTTTTTCACTGTTGGAAGTAAATGGAAACTCTCTCCCTAATAAACTTAGGATTCATCGAATTGAAAAGATTACATTATCATATTCGATTACATTCAGTTTTGGGTTGGGTCATAACACCATTGGTTTCATATCCATTTACCCTTTTGAGTAATAACAACCTAAATAAAATTGCGCTTAATTAAAATTCATCTAGTAATTTTTACATTTTTAGGGCTCTTTCCACCAATCTAGCTTAGGCTAGTGTCTTGGAATAGGTTTTAGTTAACTCTCCAAGACAGTAAAAAAATCAAGTAGTTGATCTTGCGGTAGGAAAAATTTCAATTGTTGCATGTATGCTCTAGGAAGCTCCTCCTAAAGGAGTCAAGCACGAGATCATATCTGAACCAGTGAGGTAATCAATCCTTCCTAATTGGAAATGATAGCAAATATACACGTATTAAGAATGGTAAACCTCAGATTGACCATTGTCGAGGAGCCTGGGGTCACTTGTTGGTAAACCTTGGATTATGTTAAGGAGCCTTAAAGGGGATTGAGCTTTGTTACTCTGCCCTTGCTTGTGTATCAGATCATAGACTGTTCCCCTAGGTATATTTGTTTCTGTTGGTAACCTTAGCGGCCATAATCTATAGGATTTCTTTCTAAGGTGACAGTGGAGGGAAGATCCCATTGTACCTGGAGGAGATGTTGACTAGACTCACTTGGACTCTCTCGAGGGTTCTCCTCACTCGAGACGGTTTTGTGGAGAAACTTGTGCCAGTCTGTTTCATTAAGCAGGTTGTCGGGGTAACTATTCCAACCATCATTTCTGTATTGAATTCTGCGACGTTGGATTTCATCACCAACTAGTGTTTTTAGTACGGGAAGTTACTGTTTATGTGTGGTTTGACTCTTAGATTTGATAACACGTGTTAATTGGTTTGTTTTTACTTTTAGAGACCATAGGTGTGAATTGTGAATTTTAATTGTTAAGTGTGAATTGTGAATTGTTAATTTTAGTTTTAAATTGTTAATAAAATTCACTCAAGTTGAATATAATGGCAACTGTTTTGGAATTTACCAACCAAGGAACCCCTCTTAACAAGAATCCTAGTACTTTTCCTTGCTTTGGAAATGTTGATCCTCCTTATATGACTACTTTTTCATTACCTGGATTTACAATAGGTTTACCGATATGGTTATTTTCAACTTCGTTGGCCCCAAATACTCTAATTGTTCCACCTCAACCGAATGCTTCACCTCAACAGAGTTCACCATCTCAATATCACCAATCTTCTGTTGACCCTTTACCTTCTTCACCTAATATTTCTTCCTCCATTTCTTCCTCTTCGCTTGGTAAAAGCCTTGATGCTAGTAACTAGGTGGCTAAGAAGAAGAAGAAAGGGAAGAAGAAGAAGAAGAAGAAGAAGAAAGATAAGAAATAAGTCAACCAACCAACCATGGCTGTAAGTGTTAGTTGTGTTGAGGAAACCTCCAACATGCATCGTAAACCCAAATACCCTTGCAGGCTTTGTAACGGTGACTACTTCCTTATCAATTGTCCTGGTACTCCAAAGGTTTTGGAAGTATGGTCAGAAAAATCTCATCAACTTTCCATTGATCCATTAACCAGTGATAGTCAGGTTCCTGGGAAAAAGGGTAAAGTTAGGTTTCCTTGTAAGTTATGCAAAGGGAGTCATCAAAGTCATGTTTTCCCTCACATGGATGAAGCCTCAAAATTGTTGGAAAACCTTACTGTTCCACAACAAGAATTTCCAACTGGTTATCGTAAACTTTCTGCCAACCTACCGTCAACTGATGGAGTGACTGATCTAATTTCAAGTATTGTCGATCCCACTCTTGCATTGGAGAGTGAAACTCATATTACATAGGTTGATGATCCATTAGTTGATCAAGTGGTCGATTCAATTTCACATTCGGTCGATTAGGGAAAATTTTAAGAACCCCCCCTAAATTTACATGTATAATAAATTGGCGAATCTCCATGGTATATAGGAAAAATGGAAGGCGATTTTATCAATAATATGATATGTATATATAAATTTTTTGGCGAATCTCTCACCAGGCATGGCGAATATTTTACTCAATTATAAAATCTTGTGTTTATTGAATACACA
>APFE030402933.1:14601-126960 GCA_000404065.3 Pinus taeda
TTTGTAAGGGTGACCACTTCCTTATCAATTGTCCTGGTATTCCAAAGGTCTTGGAAGTATGGTCAGAAAAATCTCATCAACTGTCCATTGATCCATCAACCAGTGATAGTCAGGTTCCTGGGAAAAAGGGTAAAGTTAGGTTTCCTTGTAAGTTATGCAAAGGGAGTCATCAAACTCACATTTTCCCTCACATGGATGAAGCCTCAAAATTGTTGGAAAACCTTACTGTTCCACAGCAAGAATTTCCAACTGGTTACTGTAAACTTTCTCCCAACCTACCGTTAACTGATGGAGTGATTGATCTAATTTCAAGTACAATCGATCCCACTCTTCCATTGGAGAGTGAAACTCATATCACTCAGGTTGATGATCCATTAGTTGATCAAGTGTTCGATTCGATTTCACATTCGGTCGAGCCCACTCTCCCTTTAGTGAGTGAACTTCATACCGCTCAGGTTCTTCATGTTACATCAGATTCTTCTACGCTAGGGAGCATTTCACCTGTTTCTACAGAACCCCCTCCAAGTACTGAGATATTTTCCTTTGATTGGAATAGACTGCCAGAACCTCGTCTTCCTTCCTCCATCCCTTTCCAAATCATTGTCAAGGCTGGTGGTAGGGACATACACTGCACACAGGTAGATGAAGGTGCTTCTGTTAGTATTTTATCCTCAACTGCTTGGAAAGCTTTGGGTTCCCCTCAGATTGTACTTATTACACGGAATCTGAAATCTTTTAACAAAACCATTAGTGAACCTTTAGGGATCCTTCCTAATTTTTCTATTACCTTGGAAAGTAAAACTGTCTATATTGATCTTATGATAGTTCGAGGTCCCTTGGATTTCAATTTACTCCTTGGGTGTGACTATGTTTATGCAATGAAAGCTGTCGTATCGACACTCTTTCGCATGATGTCTTTCCCTCACAATGGAAATATTGTGACTGTAGACCCGCTTTCGTTCCCTAGTCTTGTTTCAACTACCAATAATATGACACCCCTAAATGTTCCTAATTCTAAAGTGGTATCTACCCTGCCACGGGTTAATTATGTGGCAACTCATCCCATGTTTTCAGTTACTGATGTAAGTTAGCCTCTCACTGTTTGCTCATCTTCCTTTGATTTAGATCCGGTAATTGACATGGAAAACTCTATGGAATTTCTTGAACGCGATGTTCTTATCCCTCTTGAGTCCCTTTACATGCGTTCCTTCCAGAGAACTATTCTTCCTTTCGATGAAGACCTCTTGGAAGCCATGATCAAGGTGTGTCCATTGACATGTCTATCTTCCAGTTGGAAGCCATAATTAGTGAGTTCAAGGAAAGTTCCTGTTACTGAGTCAACCTCGTTAAAAAATGAATCAGGTATGAGGACAGTTATTTTCCTGTGTCAACCTCATTAAAAAAAATGAATCAGTAGGTTATATAGGTAGATTGTAGAGAGTAGGATTCGAGGAAAGTTCTTGTTACTGAGTCAACCTCGTTAAAAAATGAATCAGGTATGAGGATAGTTCTTTTCCTGTGTCAACCTCATTAAAAAAAAAATGAATTAGTAGGTTATATAGGTATATTGTAGAGAGTAGATTCGAGGAAAGTTCCTGTTACTAAGTCAACCTCGTTAAAAAATGAATCAGGTTCGAGGAAAGTTCCTATTACTGAGTCAACCTCGTTAAAAAATGAATCAGGTTCGAGGAAAGTTCATGTTACTGAGTCAACCTCATTAAAAAATGAATCAGGTGCGAGGATAGTTTTTTCCCATCTCAACCTCTTTAAAAAATGAAACTAGATGTCACGAGCATAGTTCCTTGTCTTGTGTCAAGCTCGTTTAAAAAATGAAACAAGGGTTTCGAGGAAAGTTCCTGTTACTGAGTCAACCTCATTAAAAATGAATCAGGTATGAGGACAGTTCTTTTCCTGTGTCAACCTCATTAAAAAAAATGAATTAGTAGGTTATATAGGTAGATTGTAGAGAGTAGTCGCAAGGATAGTTTGTTCCCGTCTCAACCTCGTTAAAAAATGAAACTGGATGAATCGAGGAAAGTTCCTGTTACTGAGTCAACCTTGTTAAAAAATGAATCAGGTATGAGGACAGTTCTTTTCCTGTGTCAACCTCATTAAAAAAAAAAATGAATCAATAGGTTATATAGGTAGATTGTAGAGAGTAGATTAAGGAAAGTTCCTGTTACTAAGTCAACCTCATTAAAAAATGAATCAGGTTTGAGGAAAGTTCCTGTTACTGAGTGAACCTCGTTAAAAAATGAATCAGGTTCGAGGAAAGTTCCTGTTACTGAGTCAACCTCGTTAAAAAATGAATCAAGTATGAGGACAGTTCTTTTCCTGTGTCAACCTCATTAAAAAAAATGAATCAGTAGGTTATATAGGTAGATTGTAGAGAGTAGAAGCGAGGATAGTTTCTTCCTGTTTCAACCTTGTTAAAAAATGAAACTAGGGCATGAGGATAATTTCCTCCTGTCTCAACCTCGTTAAAAAAAATGAAACTAGAATTCGAGGATAGTTTCTTCCCGTCTCAACCTCGTTAAAAAATGAAACTGGATATTATGAGCATAGTTCCTCATCTTGTGTCAAGCTCGTTAAAAAATGAAACAAGGAGTCATGAGCATAGTTCCTTGTCTTGTGTCAAGCTTGTTAAAAAATGAATCAAGGATTTTAGAGCATAGTTCCTTGTCTTGTGTCAATCTCGTTTAAAAAATGAAACAAGGGTTCCGAGGATAGTTTCTTCTCGTCTCAACCTCGTTAAAAAATGAAACTGGATATTGTGAGCATAGTTCCTTGTCTTGTGTCAAGCTTGTTAAAAAATAAAACAAGGCGTCATGAGCATAGTTCCTTGTCTTGTGTCAAGCTCGTTAAAAAATGAAACAAGGAGTCATGAGCATAGTTCTTGATCTTGTGTCAAGCTCGTTAAAAAATGAAACAAGGAGTCTTGAGCATAGTTCCTTGTCTTGTGTCAAGCTCATTAAAAAATAAATCAAGGATTTTATAGCATATTTCCTTATCTTGTGACAAGCTCATTTAAAAAATGAAACAAGGGTTTTGAGGATAGTTCTTTTCCTATGTCAACCTCATTAAAAAATGAAACAACTCCCTTTTTGAGTCGAGTTCTTTTCAAGATCTTGATAGTAAACCTTCATTCCATCCACCTGGTTAAATGCAATGAAGCTTGGGGGGGCATGAACCTCGATTTGCATCATTAAGGCGGGGGCATGTGAACTTATAACAAGCATAGTTTTTCGTTTCAAGCTTGTGTAAACATGAAACCGAATCGAAGAAAAGTTATCTTTGGTTCAAGCTTGTGTAAAAATGAACCCATACTCATTTTACATCTCGTGATTGTCATTTTTATCTGCCAAATTCTGTTAGATGAGCCTTGGTTATTTTCATCCCATCGCCACCATCTCTTTAGCCAATCATATGCTTTCACTTTCTTGTTTTACCTTTCCTAAGGGACTGCAGTTATGAGTGGTTTTGTTAGCCAGCCTCTTGACCATTATATGTTTTGAGTAGTTCCACCATTGTCAGAACCAGTTGCTACCCTTTATACCACTCGTTCCTCTAGGACGAGTCCTCTTTAAGCTCTTTTCTGACTCATAAACATGAAAATATTGCTGAGTTTTTCCCTTTTTTAACTCGTTAAAATGAAATTAAAAGGACAGTCCACTTATATCTCTTTTCTGACCGTATAAACATGAAAAGGTTGCCGAACTTTTGTCGTTTTAAGTTCGATATTGGTAATAAAACGACATGTTTTTTATCTCTTTTTTACTTTTTCAAATTGAAGGCACTAATTATGAAAAGTACTCCTTGATCGTAATGATCAAGCGGTTCTCTCAAGTATTATTTTATACTTTTTCAGGCTCGGGGGACACAAATTTATGAAAAAGGACAACCATGGAGTTTTCTTAAGTTTTTATTCTAACTCCCTGAAATTGAAAAACACTGAGTTTCTCCTATTCTGGACTCGTTAAAATTTAACAGTAAAGGACCTGTTCAATTTCAAACAGGAACGAACCACTCCTTCTTAAGGTTCAAATTTTAAACTAAGTTGGACTCATTCGAAGGATGAGCTTATAATCAAGCAAATGTTATCCTCCTTAAGCTTGTCAAAAATAAAGAGGTACTTGCCAGAAATGGTGGGGGAAAAGAGAGAAAATGAACCTATTTGTTACACTTTGTGTTTAGAAAAGCAATTAACACTCTTGAACACGACACTTTTTGTTCACCTGGGTTGGTAAATCCTTTTCCTAACAATTAATCAAACCATATTGAAAGTCCTCAGCCAGTTTCTGGGTATTAGCTTTGGGTCAATTGTCAGCAAACCATCTGCAGTGTCGTTATGTGTTCAAGAGGTCAGTTCAAATAAACCATTCATTTGCAAAATATCTGTCATCCATCTTGACCATCCATGAGTTAGTCCTTGCCAAATACATTTATTCAAAACTTGATCTATGATTTCGTGTTGTGGGCTTGCCTACGACGGATCACTTTCTATCGACTCCAACTCATTATCTAGAAAGATGATCTAGAAATCGTCATTACCTTGGAATCTGCATGCCTCAATGGCAAGTTCCTTGCCTTTGACAGCAGGTTGCATCATTGACCTTTGATCAAAAGATTCTGTGACATGTTCGACATCGACTCATTTATTCACATTTCATGGATTGTACTGAGTAGTTTGAGGACCATTGACATTACTGGTGGTTTCTCTCACACTTGTTAACAGTTTACATCATTGACTGGTAATCAAGTGGTTTCTACCATGTTCGACTTCGACATATTCATTCACATGGATAGAATTGTACTAGTTTGGGAAGCAGAAATCAAGAACCTGGATCTAGTTTTCACCATCCAGGCTGTGAGGAATTTTGTCATTCATTATATAGTGGACTATTCATAAACAGATGGATGCGCCCATACTGTGTCTACAAATGTCTATACTTGTGATGTGTTACGAAATCATTCCTATATCAGAGCAGTTTAGATAGTTTTCTAGTCAGTTTTGATCTAAGTATGGGAATGCCTACCTCAACGATGATATGTTCATATATATATATATTATATTATATATATATATAATATATAATATATAATATTATATATATTATATATATATATATATATATATATTGCATTGAATGTTTTTACAGGTTCCAACCGGAGTATCCACAGGAAGATCCTTGAAATGATAAAGTAATTCACTCTTCATAGATGACAAAACCATCCTCATCTATTACATACTTCGCACTTTAGGAGGCAATCTATTACACAAAAAATTGTCACCATGACTTTCTACAATCTGTGTGAGTATATCATCACTCATACTTACCTCCATTGTAGGTCTTAAACCTCAGTCCTTCATATCAAGCCTTGAAAATAAGAGAAAGACCTTAAAAATCTCTAAAACTCTAGTTTCACACTTTCTCTTAGCATTACCTGCGGTACCACACCTATTGGTCATGTCCCCTGCACACGTCATCGCTCTGTATCTGTGTTATAGTTGCAAACCCTTGTAAAAGTTAAAAAGGTGCAAGTACATTCTTAAAAACTCACTTTGAGTCATTTTTGGAAGCTTCAAGAGGGAATCTTGCAGTGGCAAGTTCGCTCCTTGAGGGTTCATGCATCCCATTCCTTAAGGAGCTAACCCCTTGATGTGAGGATCTTATCCCTTTGAAAAAGGACTCTATCCCTTCAATGGTGGACCTGTAACCTCTTTCCTTTGTACTATAAAATGAAGCATTGGGCTGGTTACTTGGAGGTTGAAAGCTGAGTATTTTTTCGGGTAGATGCTGCTAGAACTTAGTCTTCCTTATTGAGCTTTTGAGAGGAAAGATTACATACCTTTTGATCTCATTTGGAGGAGAGTGAGGCTTGTCAAAGTAGAGGAGATTCCTGTTTGGACCCTAGGAAGAGCTTGTACAGCATCAAGGCACCAAGGTTGTAAATTTATTCTATTTCAAATTTAATACAATCAAGTTTATTTTTCTCAATAAGTTGTGTCTTATGGTTTATTTCATAGATTCCTTGATCACTATGATGAACATGATTTATTATATTAGTTATGCAGGTGTTCTTTGATGTGTGCTTGCTTGTGATTACAGGCTATTAAAAGAAACTCTTTGAAGTTGTTGGAGCATCGCTCCCACAAATTAGCGTTGGACTTAATATAGGGTCTAAAACACCTCTTAGTTTTTATTAATGAATCGCAATATGTTTAGAGAAAAGTAGATTTGCTTGTCCTTCTTGTTGCTAGATATCAGTTGATACTAGGGAGATCGGTCTTGTCCGCAAGAACTATTTATCCAGCCAACACTTCCTGCCATGAGAAAATAGATGGAGCTACTAGAATATCTCATTCATTCATGGGTTCAAGCTCAAGCATTTAGGTTAGGAGCACATCTTCTCGAGATAAATGTGGAGGACATCTATTTCTTAACTTGTTTATCTATGATAGGTGCCCCCGTCTCCTTCTTTATTGGGAGAAAGGGTGGAGAGATAGTCAAGGATTACATTATCACTCATTGCATACCTTGAGCTCAACCAACTAAGGATAGGAAAATAAACATAAAATATGTGACCTCATTTCCTTTAAAAGCGATTCTATTCATCATTTCCAAATTGACTAGCAGCTCTACACTTCACATAGCTAATAGATCATACATGCAATATGCCATAGAATGTAACAAGACAACAATTTTCAACTAGAGCATGGGAGTGTTCGTCAATAAGAAAGAAAAACTGAATAAAGTAAGAGGTGGGAAATTCACTTTTTTTGGATATGGTTCAATCTTGATTTCCTTTTCTTTAGAAAGGGTTCCATTGTTACAACCTCAACATATCACACTCGAGCCCATTGATACAAGAGTTCCACAGATGAGGAGGCAGATAGTTCTTATGTCCCGACCTGCAGTTCCATTGACGATCATTTTCTCACCATCCTTCCTCAGATGGCTACACACGTAATTCAATATGATAGAGGATTATCCATATGCAGAGATGGATTTTCATGTAGACCCTAAGCTCATGCTCCCTATGGGTGAGCAGTGGGGTGTTATCGGTACAACATTTCAACCATTTTTTTTTTATTTTTAAGTTCAATGATTTTTTATGTTTTTAAATGTATCTGAGGCTGAACTATTCATTTGTTCATGTAGATATTGGGTCCATTTGACCTATATGTGCTTCATATCTCCATCATGTGGGAGATCCACAATAAGAAGTAGCACTAGTATAGGTTGTTGCATTAAGAAGAGATATGCTACAAGATCTCAATGTAGCTGAGACCTTAGCAGAGGTAGAGAACCACATGGAGGGGATGACACATGGGATAGATGAAACCATGGTCGACCAAATTCCTATGCAGCTTCAAAAAAATACTATTGGAGTGCCAAGCCATATTGGTCAACTATTGCAAAAGGGAACTCGTGCAGTGGCATGTTATCGTGAGCACTATGGGGGCTGATAGCCATATTTGCATGCAGTTTTTGATATGATAGGTCGTGTGGCCATATGTGCCCCAGGAACAAATTTTGTAAAGCCAAAACTTTATATATAAAACTATGTTTATCATTTCCTATGTTCCTATTATTACTTTCAATGGATGTGATGTGTATTTAAATTTTATTGACACATGTCATAAATGTCTATCTAAAATCAGATTAGCCATGTATCTGTCAATGTGTTTATATTTCTAGAAATTTTTTGACATGGGATGAAATCAAAGTCTCTTTCTAGAAGGTGAATCCTCAATAACATGCAAATAATAGTTGGACTTCTAACCAAATATACATTAATCAATTTTAGTACTAGAAGTTGTGAGTTTGTTGACATGGTGAATTTTTGCTATACCAACAAGGGGAACTAACCAGATCAAAAATCCCAATTATATCTATTTTCGTTTGGAGTGGCTAGTTCCAACGGGTTTTAAAGGACCCCATGAACTGTTAAAGGTGTTGATAGATTGCTTATGGGAAGAAGATTTCAATTAAATAAACAAAATAAAACAACTAACCTCTATGTATTGAATTCTATCTGTACTTCTTCTAACTACTCTAGTCTATGTCCTAACTACCCTAATCTATCCTGCAGGAGCATGACAAAAGAGAGGTTAAACATCATATATGAATTCCAAGTCCAAATGAATCAATTACTGGTTCGCATAAGAACAAGGCTAAATCAATTCTTAATTGCAATCCAATCATTCATATAGGAATACACATTCCTTTTTATAGAAGTAAAGATTGCAATTGATGTGTAACATAGTTTCAAATTAGGGACTGCTTATGAATTAACTATGATGAAGAGTTAGATTCAAACAATCAAGGCTAATTATAAGTTGTATCCTTATCAATATGCACAAAAAAAACAAAACACATTTGTATTTATGCCAGCAACAACACCAGTCTCAAAACACATAAAAGAAAAGTATCTTAAATCTAAAACAAAAGGCTCCTCATTGAACCAAATAGTCTCCTTTATTCATATAAATCAAAGTTGTTTTCAACAAACAAAAAGCCCTTCTCTCCTATCTGGAGGTAATATTTATGCCTTAGGCCATAGCACCTCATCTTCCCCTATTCATTTCAATATATTGATCAGAATACACAGAGGTAGAGCCATCGGTGTCACTGCTGACACGTAGAAGGCATTTCCTGCCACTAGAGTGCTTCATTTCCTTGGCGAAATGATTAGATGTTGATTAGAAGAGGATAGTTGTGTGTCATCTCTTCATGATGAAACTTGGAGCAATTTTCACCTTCGAAATACACAGGCAACACTTGGAAAGATGACCGCCGATGCCTGAAGGCAAATCTTTAAATAAAACATATCTACATAGGTGACTCTTCGTATTCACTCATGCATCTTTTATCTAGAGTCATACTTGAAGCTTATGCATCCATTCTTCGACCTCATTTGCCTTCTCTCGGTCCTCACCTACAAGGACAACCAATCATTAGTCATACTTATACAAATATGATAAAATGTTAAAAAAAAAACAAAATATGACTTACACTGAAAATCATTGCATAACACCGAACCGGATCTTAAATCTGGACTTGAAAGATTATAGATGGGAACCTATGCCCTATCGGGTCTGTCGTATGGTGTCACACCTCATGCATGAGTGCTAGAATCTGCCGATAGCGATTTACAATGGGGTGGGGCAGACCCGATAATATATATATTATGTTTAATAGGATCGATGGGTTCTCCATATCGCATATCGCAATATGCACAGGCCTAGGGCTCCACTGATTGTGATAAGCGATTGGGAGGTGAACCTGAGATACATATGTGTTGAGGTTAATAGCCCCAGCGGGTCCACCCTATCGGGCTGCGCTTTATGTTCATGCCATGGACATCACTGATTACGATATGTGACGGTCTCCAGACCCGAAATATATAAATTATGGTTTATAATGCTGTCAGGTTCGGTGCCTCATGGTACATGCTGCGTGCCAATGTTGCATGCAATAAGCGAAAAGGAGTGTTATGTGCATTTTGTGAAGTATTCCCATTATAAAGAGTTATGATGGGAATAAATATGTGATGAAATATTTTTTGCGTTAAGCACACAAACAATTATAATAAGGGTGGGGGTGATTATATGTGCGGGCATAAATGTGTCATGAATGCTTATGAAGATTGAAAAGTCCTGATGAAGGGAATGAATGAAGGGCTAGGTCGGGTCATGAATAGACTATGAAATAGAGGTATATTCAAGGGGCTTAGCCATTAGGCATTGAAAATTTGACTCAGCAAAGGGTTAAAATCCCTGGGATAAAACAAATCTTTCATAAAGATGAAAGATTGAACTTCTAGGGGGCCCATTCAAAATTTGCTATCAGAACATGTTTTAATAGGGTGGTGGTGGTGGCCACAACAAATGGAGAACCACTAAGCGAACTAGTTATCTTTGTTTCCAAATAAACCTTGGATCACTAGAACATTAGGGCATTAAGATAAACTTGAAATGCAAACTGTAAAGATGGACAGGCATCGGTTCCACTTCAACATTTTTCTTCAAGTGGGATAAAGACAAATAGCTTCTACTTACTAATAGGGTTTTGATAAGCATTCTCCAATGGTAGTGTTATGGGATTTATTGAACTTCCTTTACCTATTTCCCACTTTCAAAAATCATTTTACGGCCATCACTAGTCTATCACTACCTATTTAGTTGCGTACCTCAGTTCTTTATTGCTCATCAAACTTGATGTGGATATGTTTATCTGCACTTTATATAAGAATTTCAGTGCTATATTTTCATGTGATTGAATCGGGTGCAGTCATGGATCTTTCCATATTTTTAAGCCACTTAAGCAAGGTTGGGCTTGTTGTGTCAACTGGTACTTTGAGCCCAGAAACAATCCCTACACTAACCGGCTTCCCAAACAACCTGTCCTTCCAATTTGGCACAAGGACTTGAAATATAATTTCATTTTCTTTTAAATAAGTCCTTCCAGTTTCAGTCACAAGGACTAGAGCACAATTGGATTTGCCACATGTTATATGACAGTGAGCTTAGCCCATGAATGGAGGTTTACTTGTAGATAACAGGTATTAGAAAATTTAATGTGGTGGATGGGACCAATGGAGAATGATTGTAACCTTACAAGCAAGTATAGGCGAGGTCTGAGTGGGATTTACTTAAAGATGCAGTGTTCCTCCATGCCAGTCCAGCTATAGATACACACTTTTTGTTTTATAAAGGTGCCCCTACATGCTCCAAATATCCAAGTCATCAACTGATCTCACCTGGTTCCCAGCAAATGCCAATGAGTGGCTTTGGTTTGAATTCCATAGCTGATTTTCAAGTTCTCATGGGGTGATCGAAAATTTGTTTGGTTTGCAAAGTAATGATGGTTTTAGAATCAGTAGAATCATCAGCAGGTTAATGAAGAAGGCGGAAGCTGAAGGTGGCACATGAGGGCAACCTGAAAAGGTAAAAACGAGACTAGAGGACCGAAATCAGTTGGCTGAAAAGGACTGCAATTCAAAACAACAGGAAAATAAACTTTGCAGAAAAACAAAAAGGAAAAGATAGAAATGCAACTAAACTAATAGCAAAAATAAAATGAATTCTAACCTATTCAGGAGGTAACCACCATGTGGTGGCTACTGGAAGTATCTCTTCAAATGTTGTCTAGTAATAGGAAGTTTTCAGTTTCTCTCTGTAAAGTTTTCAACCTATAAGTTCCTTGACCAATTTTTTCCACAACTTGGAATGGGCCTAGCCATAAGTGTTGGGATTTCGTGTGTTTACCTTTTGGCTCATTCAACTTGTCCCATTTTAGGACTAGATTTCCTACCATATGGCGATCAAACCACCTCTTCACAATCATTTGGTGATTTCTAAATTGATTTCTAGATTTATCTCTCAATTCTTCCAACCCAACCAGTTGGTTGATCCTTTCTTGAAGCAAGGCTAAAGGGGTTCCTCTTGAAGCTTGGAAGAGCTGTAAAGAGGGAAGGGTAACATTTGGAGGTAGGATGGCTTCCTGTTCATAGAGGAGGAAGTATGGGGAGTTTCCTAAGGCCAATTTTGGGGTGACCCTATCGACCCAAAGGGAATTTGTTAGAGCGTTGTGCCAGTTCCTCTGGTTGTCAGTGACAAACTTACGGATTATGCGTATGAGGTTCTTATTTGAGGACTCTGCAACTCCATTTCCCTGAGGGTAATAGTTTGCTACATACCTTATGTGGATGGCTTTATCAATAGAAAATTTAGTCAATTTCAGTGATGAAAAGTAAGAAGCATTATCAAATATGAGAGCGTCAAGGATGCCATACCTGTTGATAATGAACTTCTCAATAAATGATATTACCTCATCTTCGTTTATCTTTCAAAGTGGGATGGCTTCAGTCCATCTAGTGAAGTAGTCGATCACTGTGAATATATACTTATGCTATCGTGAAGAGTTTGGAGTGATCTCACCTATAACATGTAGGCCCCATTACTGGAACGGGCGATAAATCATAACTGGAGCTAAGGGGAATGACTGGCTTTCTTTCTCGTCCTACAGCAATTTGACATGCCTTGCATTTCCAGGCATATGCACGCAAGTCTCTGAACACTGTGGGCCAATAATATCCGGCTCTTAATATTTTGTGAGTAGTGGTCTCTCCGCCATAGTGACCACCTGTTGGGCCGTCATGTATTTCTTTCAAGACATGGTCATCACCGTCCTTTTCTGAACACCTGAGCCAGATTCCATCATAATTTTTTTTTTGTATACTGTGTTGTTGGCCAAATGATATTGATTACATTTCAATCTAAGCTCTCTCCATTGTGATGCATCCATGTGTTCAGGACATGACCCCCGTGTAAGATAAAAGTGGATGTTGTAATACCACGACTCAGGGTCCAAAAGGGCTTTCGATGTTTCATGCTCATAAATCAGTGCTTCATTAATCCATAGGGGCTCCTCCTTGAATTCCACTTGTGCATTCTATGGGTTTTGCACTTATGGTCCCTTAGGCACCTCTACTTTCTCTGCTAAGGCTTCTGCTGCTAGTCAGCATAGTCCCCGCCCTCGAACTATCTTTGCCGGCATAATCTCGAGGTTGAACTCTTGAAGTGTGGTTATCCAATTTCCTCTTCGTTCACCCATTTCTTTTTGCATAGAGAGGGCTCTCATAGTAGGGTGGGGAATGATCACTTAGTCATGGCCTTTAGTAAATAAGGGTGGAAATGTTTATGGCCTTGAAAACCACGAAGCCTTGTTTCTCCACATTGGGGTAGTTCAGTTATACTCCCTGGAGATTAGAGCTCATATAAGACTTCATTGCCTTCAACATTTTTTTGAGTGAGTACTGTGGCATATGAAACATTAGAAGCAAAAGTGTACAAGAAAAATTCCTTTTCGAAATTGGGGCTGAGTAATGCAGGAGCTTCCACGATGGCTTCCTTGATTCGCTAAAACTCTTTATTGGCTTCATCGCTCCACTTATACACAACGTATTTCTTCATTATTAGCTGCATGGGGTGCACTATTTCCACAAAACCTGAGACAAATTTTCTAACAAAATTGATCTTTCCAAAGAAATATTGCATTTCCATTTCATTTGCAGGGGGTTGTATTCTCATGATGGTCTCTATTCTTTCAGGATCAATAACAATCCCTTCTTTAGAGAGGATATCACCTAGTAGTTTCCCTTCTGTGACCGCGAAGACGCTCTTCTTGGGATTCAACGATATTCCATACCTTCGACATCTTTCAAAAATCTGTTTCAGGTGATGAACATGATCCCTTCTATGGTATGAATACACAATGATGTCATCCATGTAAACCACTACTGATCTATTAATCAACCCTCAGAAAGCTATATCCATGGCTCTCTGGAATGTGGCACCCACATTAATAAGTCCAAAAGGCATTTTACAATATGCATAAGTGCCCCATTTAGTGTTGAAGGTTTTCTTCAATTGATCCCCATTAGATACCAACACTTGATTATATCCTGAAAACCCATCTAATAGGGACAACATTTCGGACCCAGAAACACACTGAAGGATGTGTTCCATAGAAGGGACATGATAGTTATCTTTTTGTGATGCCTTGTTTAGGTTTCTGAAATCGATACACAGCTTGATGTCTCCATTTTTCTTTCTCACCGGCACGATATTGGCTACCCAGCGGGTGTGTCTGACCGAGAAAATGATTTTGGCATCCAACATTTTATTTAATTCTTTCTTCACCAATGGTTCTAGGTTTGGATGCATCTTGCGAAGATTTTGTTGGTAGGGATTAGCCTCCTTTTCTAAAGGAATTACATGCTGCATAACGTTGGTATCAAAGGTTTTTAGGTCTCCATATGTCCATGCAAAGACATCCTTGTATTCCTTAAATATCTTGACAAATGCAGCCTTCTCTTGTGGAAAGCACCCTAAGCCCAAATTAACAGTTTTTGGGTCTTCTTTGGTTCCAAGGTTGACTGATTTGTACTCCATGGATGAGCTATGTGTTTTGCAATTAGTTGGCTTCTTGAATCTACCATGCAGGCCATACAAGTGCTCCATCTTGACAACTGACTTTGGAATCATATTGGACTGATCTGTTTCATCATCGTCCCTCTCATTCATAAGCATGTCATGCCCTTTTTCATCAATGACTGCATTCTTGAATGTCTTCTCGCAGTGCAAGAACTCAAGGATTTTCTCGTCATCTTTGAACACCTACCAATTTAAGATGTTATCAGGCACGGATGGTCTGAAAATAAATTCAACATAACAATTATTCTTTTTCAATCTAAAATCAGGCAAAATTTTAGCAGCCATACTAGCCATCAGATCAGCATCTTGGTTTTTCCCTTGAGGTATGCATGTGATATTAAAAGAATAAAAATTGTCAATTAAGCTCCATACCTCATTCTGGTACCTTACCAGGTGTGGCAAATTCTAGTGTATCCTTTTCCTTACCTGATCCATGATTATCTATGAGTTGCCAAAAACTTTAAGATTTTTTACCTTCATATCAATGGCTTTCTTCAGGCCTTGTAGCAAGCCTTCATATTCTACCATGTTGTTGGTGCATGTGAATTCCAACTGGCTAGCCATTAGATTTTGGTTCCCTTGTGGATCAACGAGAATGCTCCCAGCACCTGCACCTTCAAGGCCGTTAGAGCCACCAAAATAGAGTGTCCAAAATATAGAGTCTAGTTTTACATCAATTGAATTGCTTCCTACAAAACTAGTTCTATCATCTACTATATTACAAGGTGGTTCATCATTTGGATTACAGGGGAGAGCTTCAAACTGTGTGTTTATTTCAGTTTCTTCAATTGTTTCTGCATGGAATTCTCCAAAACAGGTTTATGT
Organism: Pinus taeda; assembly: GCA_000404065.3. Lineage (NCBI taxonomy): Eukaryota > Viridiplantae > Streptophyta > Pinopsida > Pinales > Pinaceae > Pinus > Pinus taeda. The sequence goes on from APFE030402933.1 coordinate 29,432, forward strand.
GGCACAAACATTGAAACTGTAATTCCCAAGGATAGAGTTGGTAAACATTACAGGTTCATTGGGACCATTTAGCTCTGTCACCACATACTTCATGTACCTTTCACGATCAACTCTCAGTATATCACTTTTTCCCTTCTGAGACAACAAGAGATGGGATCAATTAGTTGAGAAGTATCCATTCAGTTTTGCTAACCAGTCCCTACTAAGCAGCATTCAATAAGCCTCAGGCATGTCAACTACAACTATATCAATGACTTGTGTGTATTGTGGTTTATTAATCATCTAAATCAATACATCTTTCAATTCCCCAATTACTTTCACATTTGTCTTGTCTAAATGCATGATTCAAGTTCCAGTTTTCTCAGGTATCACATGAAGTCTTTTAGCAACAACGTAAGGCATCATAGTGGATGAGGCACCTGAGTCTACCAATCAATTGTGTACATTCATGTTGAATATTTCAAATGCGATAAGGAAAGGGGGAGTCGTGGATTTTGATTTCTTTCCTATCATGGTTGAACTGACATCTTGGGAGTTTCAATTCATTTTTTATAGGGTGGCTTCCATGGCTACTAGATTTTTGGATGTATTAGGAGTACTAACAGGTCTGGTGACCAACTTCTGGGTTTGGCTACTCAGAATGGTGGGATTTTTGCAGATCTGCTCATTCATAGCTTTCAAGAGCAAATCTCTTCGCTGCATTAATTTTAGCAAATCAAAGTATGTGATATTAGCCCTAGATTTCTTAATATCATCCACAATATTGTAATCAATGTTTTAAACAGGATAGGGCATAGTAAACATATCAGTTTTTCCATTCTTAGGTGGGCCTTTACCATTGTGAGTCACCTTCGTTGCATTTGGAGATGCATTTTCTTTCTCTGGATGGTTTGCAATTGGGGTATTCTTGGACTGACCACTAGGTCTACTCTTCTCAACAGGAACTTTGGGAGAGAATGCCTTCATAGGGCGAACATCTTTTTTGGTCTGATCTACAGGCTTCATCACACCCACAAGTGGTCCCTTGCTTCGTGTGTGGATTTCATTAGTGTGGATTTATGCCATACTGTCTCCTTGGTCATCATCGTTCTCATTTGTATATAAATCCCATAGTATGCTGATTTGAGATTCTTCTTCCAAGGGCTCTTCTACTTGGTATTCTTCCTCATCTTCTTGTTTTGGCTCTAGCTCTACTATAGGTTCTTCTTGGTTAAGGAGCGATCTGATAAGAGCCAGCTCTTATGTATTTAAATTTCCTTCATTGGGTGGAGCAGGAAGTGCAAGTGGACCATGACCACCTTCTATCTACTTACGATAGAACAATTTGAAAGGTTTTATATTGTTATACTCTCCTCCACTCCTGCTTGTACTCTCTAGAATTCCTTTTCATATCGATGACTGTGTTCGTCAATTTCTTAATGATCCGATGCAAACCTTCCACATCTGTGGTATCTTTTTCTTTGGTTTCAGCCCCTTTGTTATCACTCCCATTATTCTTCTTTGATGCTTGAGAGGCCTTCTCTTCTCCAGTTGTATGATGGCATGATGTGAGACTGAGCATTTCATTCTCTAATTTTAGTACTTCATCGATAACACCCTGTAAGGTTTGTGTGTTACTCCTTTTGACCCACATCATAGTAGGGATAGGGAGAGCAGTGATGTAGAATTCCATGAGCACCTCCCTAGTAGGTCTAGCGTTGGCTAGGATTCTATTGAATAAGGTGTTGAACCAGATGTTAAAATCCTTGACCTTTTCATTGGTTTCCATTTTTAAACGGGATAGTTCTAGAACTGAACTAAGGTTGCAGGGGTTTTCTCAACGCCATACTAGTCTAAAAATGCCATTTGAAAGGTAGCCCACAAGGTGATCGATCCTGTTCTCAAGCTAAAGTACCATGTGGAGGCCACACCAATCAGAGTAAAAGGGAATAGGTGACACACTATATCTTCATCGGCTACCCCCAACATGCGCACGACCAGGAAGAAAGAGTGAATATGGTTATCAGCAATGTCTCCCTTCTTAGGGTCAAATTTATGCATTACTCTTTCTGCATTCTTGGGTAAGGGATGTTGCTGCCCAGGTACCGCTACGACATCCTGAGCGAGCCAGGGAGGAAGTGCTCTCAGAGGAGGTGGGAGTTGGTTCCCACCTGGTTGAAGCTAGTTCCCACCTGGGAGAGGAATGTTAGCCATATCATGGATAGGGATGTTCTGGTTGAAGGTTTCTTCAAGGCTTTCTTTATTAAGACTTCCCAAATCAGGCCAAGGATTATCTTCAAAGAGTGGATCTTTAGGAATTTCTTCCCAGGGAGTGTCAATACTTTTCAAGGATTCAAGCACAATATTTTCAAGAGATGGGCTGCAGATGTATCTTCATTTATGGAACAGATCCTTGGCTTTATTTTAGTTGTCGAAGGTAAAGAGTGAAGGATGGGGAGATGAGAGAGGGAACGAGCATAAGCTTGAGTAAGTATTTTGACTGGTTGTTCCTAAGTGACAAGATACTCCCACAATGACTCTTCTTCGAAATGAGGCTTTTCTAAATGAGAGGAAGGATCTTTTCGTCCCTTACGATCCATGCATTAATATTTTTTATTCCATGTGCAACATTTATAGATGAAATCATAAAAATTTGTGGACGGCATTTCAGGCCCTCCTTCTAGCGACAATTTGTTGACGTGGCGAATTTTCGCTATACCAACAAGGGGAACTAACCCGACCACAAATACCCAATTAGATCTGCTTTCATTTGGAGTGGCTAGTTCCAACGGGTTTTAAACAACCCCATGAACTATTAAAGGTGTTGATAGATTGCTTCTGGGAAGAAGACTTTGATTAAATCAACAAAATAAAACAACTAACCTCTATGTATTGAATCCTATCTATACTTCTTCAAACTACTCTAGCCTATGTCCTAACTACCCTAATCTATCCTACAAGAGCATGAAAAAAGAGAGGTTAAACATCATATATGAATTCCAAGTCCAAATGAATCAATTACTAGTTCACATAAGAACAAGGTTGCATCAATTCTTAATTGCAATCCAATGATTCATACAGGAATACACATTCCTTTTTATAGAAGTAAAGCTTGCAAATAATGTCTAACATAGTTTCAAATCAGGGACTACTTATGAATTAACTATGATGAAGAATTACATTCAAACAACCAAGGCTAATTATAAGTTGTATCGTTATCAATATGCACAAAAAAACAAAACACATTTGTATTTATGCTAGCAACAACACCCTTGTCTCAAAACACATAAAAGAAAGGTATCTTAAATCTGAAAGAAAAGGCTCCTCATTGAACCAAACAGTCTCCTTTATTCATAATAAATCAAAGCTGTTTCCTCCAAACAAAAAGCCCTTCTCTCCTATCTGGAGGTAATGTTTATGCCTCAGGCCCTAGCACCTCATCTTCCCCTGTTATTTTCAATATACCGATTATAATACACAGAGGTAGAGCCATTAGTGTCACTGCTAACACGTAGAAGGCGTTTCCTATCACTGGAGCACTTCATTTCCCTAGAAAAATGAATTGATGTTGATTAGAAGAGGATGATTGTCTATCATCTCTTCATGATGAAACCTAGAGCAATTTTCACCTTCGGAATACACAGGAAACACCTAGAAATATGACCGCCAATGCCTGAAGCCAAATATTTAAATAAAACATATACGCATAGGTGACTCTTCGTATTCGCTCATGCATATTTTATTTGGAGCCATTATTGAAGCTTATGCATTCATTCTTCGACCTCTCTTGCCTTCTCTTGGTCCTCACCTACAGAGATAACCAATCATCAGTCATACTTATATAAATATAATAAAATGCTAAAAAAAACAAAATCCGACTTGCACTGAAAATCATTGCATAACACCGAATAGGATCTGAAATACAGACTTGAAAAATTATAGATGAGAACATATACCCTATCAGGTCTACCATATAGGATTTTCATTAAAAATCATGACCACGACCTTTTATCGAATACATAGGAATATACATGAAAACCAGCAGCCAAGTCATACAACCATACTTCAAAAATTATATACTAGAGCCTATAATCATTGGCGGGTCCTTCATATGGTGTCACACCTTATGCATGAGTGCTAGACTCTACCAATAGTGATTTACGATGGGGAAGGGCAGACCCGATAATATATATAATATGTTTAATAGTGCCGGTGGGTCTGCCATATCGCATATCGCAATATGCACAAGCCTAGGGCTCTATCGATTGCGATAAGTGATTGGGAGGCAGACTTGAAATAAATATGTGTTGAGGTTTATAGCCATGGTGGGTTCGCCATATCGGACTGTGCTTTATGTTCATGCCATGGACACCACTGATTGCGATATGCGATGGGCTCCAGACCCAAAATATATAAATTATGGTTTATAATGCCTGAGGTTCAATGCCTCATGGTACGCGCCAATGTTGCATATGATAAGCGAAAAGAAGTGTTATGTGCATTTTGTGAAGTATTCCCATTATAAAGAGTTATGATGTGAATAAAGACGTGATGGAAGATTTTGTGGGTTAAGCACACAAACAATTATAATAAGGGTGGGGATGATTATATGTGCGGGCATAAATGTATCATGAATGTTTATGAAGATTGAAATGTCTCGATGAAGGGAATGAATGAAGGGCTAGGCTAGGTCATGAATGAACCATGCAGTAGAGGTTTATTCAAGGGGCTTAGCCATTAGGCATTGAAAATTTCACTTGGCAAAGAGTTAAAATCCATGGGATAAAATAGATCATTCGTCAAGATGAGAGATTGAACTTCTAGGGGGCCCATTCAAAATTTTCTATGAGAGCATGTTTTAATAGGGTGGTGGTTGTGGCCACAAAAAAGTCATGTCTGATGACTAAATGACAAATACCATGTGAAGTAGCATCAGAAAAAATATTTACCACTGTGTTATGCTCAATAGTTTTATTGGTGTTGAGATCGATACAAATCCCTCGTAGACTTACTAACTCACCATTTAGAGAAAAAATAGCCCACAGTGTGGAAGATAGGTTCTGACTACTACAAGTAGCGCTGTCAGCATAACCAACATATGGTTCAGAGGATGCTGACATTTGCAAATAAAACCTAAACGGGATCAACAAAAATTATAGTAAACTCTAAATATACACACTACAAACAAACTCAACACACCTATATACAGTATGTACATAGTACACTGCACATAGTGTTTTTTAAGGTACAACCCATTTCTAGGCTACACCAGTGGAATTCCATCAAAATTTACTAGCTCATAGGCCCATTTAACAAGAACATGCTTGAAAATATATGGATCTAGCCACATGGGTTGGAACTTTACTGATCCTAACTTATTAGATTATTGGTCATATAGAAGGACAAGATCTACTTTCGAGAAGACACAAGGTTTGAAATTTTTGTCATATTACACCTTGGCACATTTCTTATAGGCTTCATTAGTCATCGAGGCATCTCCCTAAGTGTCATCTAAAGGCATAACATGTAAGATACGTTCCTCTTCTACGAAAGTTGCAGGAAGGAGTTGTACAACAACTTTCATTGACAGATTCTCACATTATATTGAAAGGATAACTTCTAGACCATAAACCAATTGAAATGATGAAAATATGGTAGAATTCCTAATGGAAGTTTGGTATGGCCATAAATTATCTTAAAGAATAAAATTTCAGTCAGATTTATGGACCCCTATCATACGTTGAAGCATTGTTTTAAGAACTTTATTAATAGCCTCAAGTTTCCCATTAGCTTGAGGGTAGTAAGGAGTGGAAATTTCATGAGAGAGTCTCATCTTGGCAGTCAATTCAAACATCATGTGACTATGAAAGTGTTTCCCATGGTCTGTAACTATGGCTTGTGGAAAACCAAACTGTGCAATAACATGATTAAAGAGAAAATATGCAATTGTTTCGCAAGTATTGTTAAATGTAGGCATCACCTCAACCCATTTAGTAAAGTAATAAACTACTACAATAATATAGCCATTCCCCCCAGCTGGGTGAAGGTTATATGTCATGAAATTGATACCCCACTTCGAAAAGGGACCCACGAAAATAACATGATGCATAGGAGCAGGTAGAGCATGGGTCTCATGATCGTAAATCTAGTATGCGTGACACTTCTCGACAATGAGAATGCAATCACGAAATATGTTAGGCCAAAAGTAGCCAAGATGCAAGATTTTTTGAGCAGTGGCATAACCAAAGAAATGATTGCCACATGCCCCTAAGTGGTACTAATTGAGGAATTTCTTTGCCTCCTCAGAGGTGAGGAACCTTCGGAAAACTGTATCGATACCACAACGATAAAGGGTGTCACTGATGATGACGTACCTCTTGGCTTGGTATCAAATACATATCTGTTCAGAGTGAGAGGTAGAAAACCAAAAAATATGGGTTTGGATATATATTAGAATGTCTCCGTAACATGAGTCAGATGATGAATTCAGAAACAATTACTTGTCTAGGATGGAATTTTCAGACGTCGATTGAGAATCGACAGGAGGAAGGTGGTAAATAAGCTTGGAAAAAACTAAGGATTTATTTGATTTGCACTTGATGATTTCCGAATCAAATCTTGTAGGATGACGATCCATTTAGAGTATTTCCCGTCCAGTAGTTGATGTGAAAAAATATATGTCATAGGGTTTCAATCGAAAATAACCATAGTTTTCTGGAGTAATATATAATGGCGTAACCTTTTGACAACCTAGATAGCCATCAAAGCTAACTTTTCTACATGAGCATACATGATTTCAATATCATTAAGATTATGACTCAAATAATATATTAGATGTTCAATCCCTACATCGTCTTCATGGACCAATACCATTGCTATGGTAGTAACTGCCACAACAAGACAAAAGAAATAATCATGTTGGTAATCAGGGGGATATAATAGAAATGCCTGAATCAGTATATCTTTCAAGGCATCAAATTAATTTTGAGTAGTGTTGTCCCAATGTAAGGGAAGCCCTTTCTTAAGAAGGTGAGTGAATCCTTTGGTCAAATCAGCGTAATTAGGGACAAACCTCCCAAGAAATTTAGCCTTCCCTGGAAGCATTGAAGCTGAATAAGGGAAGGAGTAGGAAAATTGATGATTTACTGAACTTTCAAGGAATCGATACAAATTATATGTTTTGAAATGACAAAACCAAGAAGTAGACAAGAACATACACAAAACACACATTTGTGAGGATTAAGTTGAATATTATAATGTCTACATCATAAAAATATGGCCCGAAGGTGCATCAAATGTTCAGTCTGTCATTTAGAATGAGCAGGTAGATCATCCGAATAAGGTTGCATGATATTTTTGATATCATGAAAGGTGTAATACATCCCCCTCTAAGATGTGGCCCCAACATTCTTTAAATTGAAAGGAAGTTTTTAGTATGAAAATGTACCATAGGGACAAATGAATGTAGACTTCGATTGATCTGTTGGTAGAATGTTGATTTGATTATAGTCAAAGAAACCATCCATAAATTAATATATCTCACAGCCAGTACAATCCTCAACAATCTCATCGATGGGTGGAGTTGGGTAATTGTCCTTTGGACAAGCATGATTTATATCCCGATAATCGATGCATACATAGATTGTTCTTTGTTTCTTCATGACACGAATAATATTTGACACCCAATCGATCAAAGGAACTGGGTAGATGAAACCAACATGTAAAATTTTTTCAGCTTCAACTTTAATCGCGACATCCTTCTTTAGATGGAATGGATGAAGGTGTTTCCAAATTGGTTTTTCATCAGGATAAGTTATTATTTCATGCACCACTATATTTGGATTGATATCTAGCAAATATTCATATGAACACGAAGAGACATCTCAAAATTCCTGGGATAGCGTGTTATAGGTATTAATCTCATCTAAAGAACAAGATGCACTGGTTTGTAGATTTTCGACAATGCCTGATTTAATTGAGAAATTGAGAGCTATTTTCCTTCTGATATTCAACAAGTTATTTTCATAGTAGACTTCATGAATTGAAACGAAATTCATAGGAAACACAACAATATTAGGTTGATACAGGTCACTAAGACTATCCTCAATAGAATCTGGTAAGGATTAATGATGGTGATTATCATTCCATGGAATGTCATATGGCATAATGATCTCCATGATGCTCTCATTGGTAGGGAATGTACAAGAAAAAATATTAGAAGACATGGCATAACACAATGAAAAATCAATCCAATTGATCGAAGAGGTAAGATCATAATGAGTTGCACAAGCATAATAAATGGCTTCGTAATCAAGATCAATAGTGATCAATGACATTTGTTCCCCAAAAAATTCAATGTTAGTTTCATCTAGTACAATCCAACGATCATTCAGAATAGTAGAAGATGAGATCATATTGATATAAGATACCAAAGGAGTGTTGTCAGGAAGCAAAGGTGGAGGAAGTGAAAAGGTTCCCCTGAGAAAGGAATCCTTAAGAAATCCAACCCTGACGTGTTGATATGGGTGTAGAGTTTCCCCTATAAGAGGGATACTTCATGTAACTTGAGAAATAGAGGTAAAGAAGATGAGTTGATCGATGACCACAATCCTGCCTTTATGGGGAAAGGAGATCATGTAGAAATAAGTTAAAACAATAGTAGTGATCGTGTAAACCCATGTGCAACCCAATAAATGGTTATATTTAAGAACTTAATCAATAACTTTAACTTCTATGGATACATATTTACCTCCTAATTCTACTTGCAAGGAGTTCAAAATACCATAAGGTTTATATGTTCATTCGTCAAAATCCTTCAAGGTGGTGGGTGATTGACTCAATTGAGGAGAACCAATCTCCTTCCAGCAAGATAAATACATAATGTAGGTCGAGTCTCCTTCCTCCACAATAGAATGATGTATGTTCTTATTGCAGAATACAACCTATATCATAAAGGCAATTAAGCCAGAAGTCAAGGGGAGTAGTTATCATGATTGAAAATGAACAGGTTAGAATTTGAAGGATCAATATATCCAATGGAAGAAAGCAAAGCCTGCTTTTGGGAATGATAGTTTTTCAACACCTCAAGTGTGGACATAACTGATGGAGACTGAGCCAAGTCCTCAACTACATTATAATTTTGAAGAGCATGCGTGTGAGGGTTGAAAGTAGACTTATGAATAATTCCCTTCAGAATCTTAATGGTTAATTCCTTTGGAATTATAGGGAGAGTGGGATCTAATGGAGATGGAGTCAAACTATAGGTTGATCATTAGCATGACCATTCATAGGATTCATATTACCATAGTATTTACTTCGAATTTCCACCATAACATTAGATTTTGGCTTTGTGGAGGAAAGCATTAAAACCAAGTTAGAGGAAGTAGGGTCCTGAGCAACCATGTGAGTCTCATGATTGGGAAACAGGTTGGGAAACACAACAGGGAAGTGGAAGATTTCAATAATTGGTTCACTTCCACACAGTCAAGATGGTCATGAGTGAAGTGCTCCTCGTTACAAATCAAACATGGATAGCGAGGTTCCCATTTCTCATTAGAGGACTGATTGGATTGTTTATCCTGCAGAGGAGAATCTTTCTTCTTCTTGACATTACCTTTCTTCTTACCTCTTAGTTGTTGTTGAGATTTACCTTTATTGAATGAATGATATTAATATTAGATGTAGAATTCATAAGAGGATTGGATGGAGGGTTCTAGGTAGTCATGGTAGAAGTGCTAGATGATTTACTCTCATACTCTGAATTGGCAGAACCAATCATGTCATCAACAACATGTGATTCTTTACCAGGAGGTTGAGGAATATTTTTTGAGGGTATTAGAGAGTTTGGTATTTTCTCATAAAGTATGCCAAATTGGGTATAAATGAGATCTAAATATTAGGCATGATAAATCACTCACTCTTCAGTCACAACTCCATCCTTAGCCACATCTTTTGTGATTGATGGAAACAAAGACTTAATCAACCATTTTGCTAAATATTGACTAGGAACATAAGTTTTAACCTACCATTGATGACGTTGTCACTCATGAATATGATCAGAAATGTGAATAGAATTATTATGTTTAAAGTTGGTCAAAATTTATCTTCTATTTTCATATCATCTATGTAACTTGAAATGTGTTAGGAATATAATGGCTAAGGAACTGAAATTATGGAATGAAGCTCTAATTAAATATACCATTCGGCTGCAGAGCCTGTAAATGTACTTTGGAAAAGGCATATTTGAATGGAATGATCATTCATGGAGTTCGAAGAACACTATAGATGATAAGTCATCACATGCATGGATGGGTCTTCTCCAGGATTCCTATTGAATTTGGAATATTAGAAGGAAATTTAGTAGGAATTATCATCCAGAAAGGAAAATGAGCAATAGGATCATTTGTGAGCCAAGTCAGATATGGAAGTTTAAGAGTCGCCACAAAAGGTAACTGCCTACTAAAATTGAGAGGATGATAGCCTAGATAGGATGGAATAGCTCGAAAAATAGGAATATGGATTCCGTAATAAGAAGGAGTTTTATAAAGAGGAACCTGGGTACTAGGATAAGGAGGATTCTGATAACCATTATATGGATATCCTTGTTGTCTAGATCAAGGATAGCCTTGCATATGTTGGAGTGGTTGGGTTTGGACTAGTTGGCCTTGATAAGGCACATGTAGGATATCTTGAAAAGGATAATACTATTGTCCCGTAGGATTTTGCATCATTCCAACATAAGGTGGAGGCAGTGGAGGATGTGCCATACCATATACAGTTTGTCCTACTGGGATTTGAGGAATACATTGTCCAAGAAGTTGACAGTGTGAGTCGCCTTGTATAGGATGAGTATGCGGGACTTAGGAGTACCAAATACTCTTGGAATAGATTGAGTCATAGCAACAACCTATAGAGGTTAGATTACATTGATTTGAGCTTGTTGAGATATAGATTGATAGGTAGGAATTTTGGATGAAGATGGTATAGGTTGAGAATATATAGATGTACTCACAAACAAACTATGTTAGAATGGAAAAGTAGGTTTCCAAACATTAGCAGTCAAACCAAAATAAGGAGGATTCAAATCAGGCAGAGCACTAACCTGCAGTATATCGAAAACAGGTCACCTGCTGCTAAACAAGGAGGGGATGATGGAGAAAACTACCCACTATATGAAGGGTACCCAATATAAGGAGAGTTGGGTTGTTGAAGGTGTCAACTAAGGTAAGGACCATCTAACTGTTCAACTGAAGGTGTAGGTGGAGGAGAAGGAGAAGACTATATAATGCTCATTAGAGAAGTGCCATATGGAAATCTAGAGATGGATGTCATGGGAAAGGTCCAGGGATAGGATGCCGCACTAGAGAAGGTACTAAACAACAATTGATAACCAGGTGGGATGGATGGACTACCATACAGATGTGTCTTTTGCAATGTCATAAACATGGATGAGGGAGAAACAATGGTTGTTTAAACCAAAGCGGAATGATGGTAAACCATAACATATTTAGTCATTCTTAACAATCCCAAATATGATTTCTATGAAAAAATCAAGGGTGAACTGAAAGGAAAATAATCTAATAAAGGAGGTTAAGATGGAGTCTGAAGAGGAGGAAGAGGATAAGTCTGATAAAGATGAATCCCTGTCAAATGAACATGAGAAGAGGTATGAGGTTCTTCTTGTGGGATCTCTTCAGTACTCACAAGACTAAGTGGAAGGGATTCACAATCAGATCCAAGATATATAGTCAGGGGTTGTGTCTGATACAAAGGAAGACAACGGGAAGGTCATCAAGTAACATGTAAATATGGATAAGGCACCTTAGGTTGAATAACCTCAGGTCGTAAGTTGTATGACTAAGTGAAATCACGTTCAATAACCTTACACAATAAGGATTCTGGTGCTTCTATTTCAATTGTGTCAGATTCACTGGGAAGAGAAGATGTAATCTCAGGTTCAGAGCTCAAAGGGAAGGATGATTCTAGTGGATCAATTTTAGGAGGGCTAGAAGTAGTTCTTGAAGTCCTTGATTTAGTAATTTGCATTTTCTTATGCTTATGACGATGGCTAGGAGTTTCCTCTGGTGGAAGAGAAGGATTATTTTTCATTCTACGTGTGTGATGGGGGAAATGTGTTTGTTCTTCCATTTTGGATTAATAAATTTTAACAATTAACAAAAAAATAAATCAAGAAGGGGTAAACTAGGCATAAACATTTACCAAGCAATTGTGAACTACAATATACATCTTGGTGAGCCAAAGACTTAACGTACTTGCGGGAAATATCCCTGAATGCTGTGTTCGATGTATCATGGTATACAAGGAAATCGACTCAGTTACCTATGACGAGGATAGAAACCTATGGCGGACTTCCAAAATATCCTCGATGGTATGTGGAAGTGTAGTCCGTATTAGTGTTTTCTAATGCATAACCATTCGATGAGAGTGTTCCCATATACTTATCATGCATGGAGTGGCATCCAGTATACCCAAAAGTACATGGAGTATGATCTAATACACTTAGATATGTGGAATGGGATATCACCCCCGGGACACAACATTGGAAAAAAACAATAAATCCTATGTTTAATGACACTCGAGCATGTATCTATCCTAGATCTATAAAATTTTTCGTTAATGTTACAAATGCTCCTTAGGTTGATTTAGTAAATTTTAATGTTTATCTTCAATTAAGTTTCAGTTTTGGGGCTCACCACTAGTTTCACCTGAATTCCCAAAAATACAAGCTATCATGAAGAAATGAAATCTTTCACTTTCAATGAAAATATATCTAAAGGATAGAAGAGACAAAGAGTATGCAACATATAAAATGCAGCAGTTCAATTTGATTTTAATGCAACCATTCCAATATTGATGCACACACAAAAACCTATATTCTAATGCATTTGTTTTTTCTTTTAAATTCCACTTAATTTTCAAATATGATGAAAAATAAGGTGCACGTCTAATCACTAATAAAATAAAAAATTTCAGAATGATGAATAAAACCCCAATTCATTCAAGCACTCAATGATCAAAGAAATAAGTTTTCTAATGACCTAATGATAAGAAAAAAGAAAATCCAAACAAATCCTTATCAATGGTACTCAAAACCAAAATAAAACCAAATGGAGGCTTCTGAGAGACCACAAGACACTCAAGGACTCAAGGAAGAGCAATTGAAACAAAGCTAGACAAAGAGAAAACCAAACAAAAGATATTTTTTGCATGAATAGGGACCAACACAGGTGCTAAAAGGGCACCACTAATATGTGACTAGATCAGAGGGAGCGATAATTATGGGATACAAGGATCCAACATAAATATTGCAATCGAAGCTCAATGAAATATCTTCCTAGGTTTATTCTTGACTGAGTGAGACAATGGAGGCCCAAAGAAGAGATAAAATAAGCATTAAGGACATGGAAACCACCAAGGAATGCACCAATCCCTAGTATGGTCGCCAATTTGTTATACTGAATCTACAAATCTGGACATAAGTGTCTTCCCTAGGTTTGGTGGACTAACCTAGAACAACATAAGCAAGGACTATAATGTCTTCCTTATGGACAATGGCATGAAGCCTGCCTAGAATCTGTCACAAGCTTCGTTCCTCTCTTAGCTTGTTTTATCTAATCCTAGCTTTGATTGATATCGTTAGAACATGCGCAATCAAAAAACACAAGCCAAAGATATACAACATATATGTAGCATAATCCAATCACTTTATTCAATATAGCAACATGGTACTGAAATACATGGAATCATAACATCACGTATAGGAAAACAATGTACTCCTTTTATTAATAGAAATGGAGAGAGTTACAAACAAATATAGAGTTGATCTTGTAGAAGAGATCCTCCAAGTTGACTTATCCTTGTCATAAAGTGTGTCTATATGTCACCCTAATGCATGGGATAATGACTCTCACAACAAAAACATGAGGATAGAATCTATCTCCAAAAGCCAACCCCTAGCTTATGGATGGCAAGATGAGATTAAGGGTTAATGGGTGAAATATCCAAGGTAGGATAGGATAGCATTCAAGACTTTCATCCAAGGTAAATGGTTATAACAACTCCTGGAAGCTTCTAAAAGAGGAAGCTTCAAGGTTTTTTATATTTTTCCCTAATTTTTAGAATCAACACACCCCTAGCAAAGGGAAACCTGATCGTCACCAATGGTGGTCTAGAGAGGGTCAAATTGTTGGTGAACATAGTCTCTTAAAGGGCCAGAGTGTGTTGGGACTTAAAATCATTGAAATGAAGTAGTTAAATGTAGAAATTTTGGGATTAGGGAGAGTCATGCTTAGTTATTTTTGTAGTGATGATGACAAGGGGTAAAATAATTTTTATTGATCCAGTTAACATGTTTATTGACGAAATGTGACAAAACGCCCTATAACACACCCCAATCAATCATGGAAGGATCATCAAATTTATGGAAGAAAATGTGTTACATTGTAGGGTCATCAACTTGCATGGAACACCTTCATACATTCATGCAGCATAAAGTACCAACCATTATAGGAAGTCACAATATAGGTTTAATGTACTATCCACTCAATTAACTTTGGGTGCAGGTGAGAAAATTCCTTCACATGTAGAAATTTTTGTTTACTTGATCTTCAGAGGAATTTTGCTACATTATTTGGGGAGAATTTCATACATGGGAATTCTAAAGTTGGTGTCTCAATTTTATATATAGTTTAGTGATAGGCTCATAATTCATCAATGTTTAGTTGGAATTTCAATTACACATTTTTCAAGTACAAGATAATAGGTTTATTCCTCTTCACTCTATTGGCTTGTGGGGACCTGACCCAGGTTCAACGTTAATTAGCCAAACAAATCCCTACACTACTATCCCTTTTGGCATCATTCCACGGAGTGCAGACTGAAGTCTCACCCAAAGCAGCATTGGGGGATGTTGGAACCATGTTTTTGCACCCTAAGATGGTTGTGATGTCATTTAATTCCCTCTATCCCTACCTTCGCACAGGTCGCTTAGCTCTAGGGCTGGCCAAACTAACCCCTTATTCTACCCTTCAATACCTCCGCAAAAGGGTCTAATCGTCCTTTGTGCAGCCCTAACCTACTACTCAGGTACTTTCGCACTGCTATGGCGATGTACTGTGCAAATTCCCCAATTAATGTAAGTGATTTGCTTATCTTTATCAAACAGTTATAGTTAACACCGCGTAAATAGATATCCATAAATGCATTCATTTTTCCAATACAAGTACATTCGTTTGCACATCATATAAGCATAATAAAGGAAATTCATACATAACATATCAAGATGCATCAATAGAACAAAGACATAGAACTTGCCAAATATTTCTCTTTATTTATATCTTCCAAGTGTTTACAAACTTTATCCACCCTGCGCACACAGCTGCAGGGGTCCGCACACTCAGCTACAGACTTCTATCGTAGGCCTTTGGGCACTTAGCTGCAGAGCCTCTACCTATGCTACAAACCAATACTTAGTATTCTTACTTTAGAGCTATGATTCTCTTACATTATTGATCATTATGTGTCTCTAAAACTACTTAGAGCTTAACTCTGTTTATATAATCCCATGGTCCGCAGACCATGGGTAGATCTCTTACAGCTGATTTTTCTTTACAAAACTAAGGGTGGGCTACCCTTTATGACACATGACACCTTCATGCTCCATGACCACAAAATGCAGAGTACTTACAATTTTATTACAAAATTTGACTCAAACATGGGCTTTTAGCCCCAAAACTATCCTTGGGGGATCCCGCTCCCAACAGGCCACCAACACAAACATTGTGACTCACCCTTGAGTCACTCGGTAGGTGTGGAGATATTTGCGCGAAGCCCTTCCAGCTCGACCCGTATGACTGCTACCTCGGTCATGCACTGAGTTGTCACCTGCTTTGTAGCTTCCATTATATTCTTAGTCACTGCACCTGCACTGTCAGCTTGAAGTTTTTGTTGCGTCTCTTATAGAGTCACAAGCTTGCCTTCAATATTTCCTGTAACTACGTGAGCTTCCTTTAGCCATGGCTTTAGTCTCACCTTCAACACTACTTCCTTGTGCAACGTTGCATCCACTTATTCCTTCAGTCACTTGGCCTCCTGCAGCTTGGCGAGTCTTTGTGTCAATGTGACGGTTCGCACTATGCCCTTAACCTCATCGTAGCGCTACTGTAGCTCGCGCACTTCTGTCTCTAGCCTATGTATATTGGGGTCCTCCCACAGACTTATCAGGGCCTCAAATGACTACTCAAACAACTGTGTGCAATCTGCTATTACACTCTCCACTACCGCTACTGCTTCTGTGACAGTGGCTGCCTGATGTTCCTTCACTTCTGGTGGAGTTGAAGACTGGGCCCTCAACTGTAGCCCTGTAAGTTTCAAGTTAAACTCCAATTGAACCCGTGCCATCTCAGTCGGAGTGTCACCCACCCCTGTGGCCAAATTTTAGATGTGTACCTCAATTGTCTCCTCCTCTGGAATAGCCAACTCTGGGACCATTTGGCATGCCTTCTCAATGACCTGTATAATTATCTTGCTCTGATTGGTCACCTGGATCTCAGCGGCGATGGCAACATTTTTTTGTAGGGCCATCTTTTCATTATTGATCCATTATTTGTTGATTACCTAGAGGTTGCAGTGCTCATAGGCCCTCAGCTCTGCAATTACTCTATCCTGCAAGAGGTGGAGTGCTTCACGTGGAAGCACGGCCAGGTTCAACCTAACTCCCTTCAAAGTGCTGATAGTGGGCCTGTTAACCTCATTTTCTGTGGTCAGTGCTCCATCCGGCAGCACTATCTCACTGGAAGCCTTCGTGCATAGGATATTGGTAGCCTTAGAAGTGCTGATAGCCAAACTAGTAGACACCATGCCAGCTTGCGACACGCAGGTCTACAACTCCTGCAACTCGGTTTGTATAGCCCCTAGGATGATTTGTTACTATTGTCCAAATTGCAGAGCCTTTGCAGTGGCATCCCTAACTGTGTCATTGATATCATGTAAGTCGTCTTCTATCAATGTGATAGGGTCCAACGAGGTCTTGGTCACCTTTGAATTATTCCTGGACCCTCCCTTCTCCAGCTCTCTTGGGTGCTTAATGCAAGCAGATATCTCCTGAGGGTTTGTGATGTGTTGTTCTATTTCTTCCTCTTCTGTCTCAGGTGAAGGCGACCTCGTACCTTTGTTAGAGCCACATTATGTTCCACCTGTCTGTTTTCTTGCCTGCTCTGCCTGGGCCTTATCAATGGCCTCCTTTTTCCTCTTCTTGACCAGTTGTCCCATCTTCAGCTTGGCCTCTTCCTTCTTCTTCTACATGGCATACTTGCTCCTACCCATTGCCAAGTTCGTGGTAGTGCGCCACTCCGCCAACCATTTATCAAGCACTGCATCAATGGCATCATCTGTGGCCAGATACGGTAAGTCATACCTCTTTTGCAAAGGGTCCTTCCACACCCTAGGATACTTGATGGAAATAGGCTTTGAACTCAGCATAGCCTTGCAGGTTGGCATACACCGTGGGTGACAATTGCAGCTTGCGATTGATGGCCATCCTAATATTCATGTTCATCAAGATCCAGAGGATCTTGCTTTCCCACACTCACTGTGTGTCCTTGGTTGCCCACAACAAAGCATACTTCACTACTTCAGGAAGGTCTAGTGCGACCGAAGGGAATTGGCTATCCTTTGGTAGCTCCCATGCTACTAGCACAACCAACAGCAAGTGATCTAGGTGGCTCCAGAGACACACACAGGACAAAGAGGGCTTATGGAAGCTCAAACAGCAAAGTGATCAGAATGCTTTCGAACTAGGACCAGAGTGTAGATCTCATCATCCTAATCGCAACAATGTGAATGGTTTGTCAATCCAATCTCGTATGAGGGAGAATGAGCCAATCAAAGTTTTGGTTGACTTTTGCTGATTAAGTAGGCTTAAGGAGGCCACAATTTGGACAAAACCTGACCATTGGATTCTGGCCAACATGGGCTAGATTCTGGGTGAATTGGTGGCCTGTTTAATTTGACTCCTTCGGTCAAATTTTTAAATTTTTGAAAAGGCTCATTATTGTTACAAAAATTAAAAAATATATAAATAAAGGAGTTGGTGGGCCACCACCCCCACCACCCCACACCCCTCCAACATACGTTAATGAATTTTAAAAAAAGGTTGGTGGGTATTGAGCCCATGCCAGCCATGTGGGTTGGCTCGCCACCATGCGACAACCCCATGATACAAACCATGAATGAACCAACAAACCCCACATTAAACCATGTACCATGTACAACCCCACGCTACACCAATACGCAATAACATAGCGCACCTGCAGGATTTAAGGGGTAGGTTGCCCAATGTGAACCCAACCCCCCAATAAAAAAATATATATTTTAATTTGGGAGGAGCGGGATTTGATCCCCCAACCCCTCCTCAACCAATTTTTATTTTCATTGTTACACCAAATCCACTTTGTTGGTAAATCCGCCATGAAACTTATATAAACCCATCATTTGTTAGTGCACCCAAGCATGGAGGAGCAGGATTGTGGCATAGATTTTGAGACTGAGAAGGAAAAACCTTGACACATATTTTGAGGCATAATATTCTTTGATGCCCGAAGATTCTGCGAGGCAAAATTTCTTTTTATCAGAATGTAACCAAGTTTACAATCAATCTTCACACATTTTCACAAGGAATGCAATGGCAAGGTTGGATTCACCTTCTGAGCAACATATTTGCAGATTCCTAGTGGAGGAGAATCTTCAAGAATCTTTGCTAAAATTCACTAGAGTTAGAATGTAGCCAACTTCATACTCATTTTTCTTAGATTTCGTAAAGGAACTTGATGGCACAATTAGTTTCCTGACCTGAGCAGCCAATTTGTAGAGGACCCCAAGGAGGGAATCTTTGAGGAATCTAGGAGGAATCTAAAAGATTCCTTAAGCCCCAGATTTCCACTTTCTAAAAATTCAGAAATTTGACAGTTGATTTTACACTATTCGACACCAAAAATCTGATGGTGCATTCAGATTTTCCATTTGTTCATTTCGTTTTTCAGCCACTTTTCTAAGCGGACTGCAGGGGTCAACATTCATGTGCGAGCAACCGTTCCATGAGATTCAATGCTGCAAGATTGATGGTACGACCAACTTCAGTAGTTTGACATCCTCTTCTTCAGATGGCCTAAGGATGTGAGGTATATGAAGTATGTTCATGTACTTCTTTTTTCTATGCATTGAGCTACACATATCCCTATTTGATGTTCGACGTAGGATCTTGTTTTCGTACTTGTTTCATGCTTCTTGCTTGATGTGATATGGAGTCATTTGTGGGATGTAATTGCTGTCATGATTCATCATGTTTTATTTGAGATCCCTTTGTCGTCATGTTGATGAGATTCTCATGTTCTTGCCATGTATGTTTTCATTGAGATCCCATTTATGCCATGTTGGCAGGATGCTCATCATGCATGAGTTTATGTCATACTGATAGGAGTCCATTTTTACTAAGAGTTACTGTAGCAGAACATCTCTTGGAGCCACTCCTGCGTGAGGGAATTTTCTTTCTACGATAGCAACATCGCCTCTTATGTACATCATCACTATTAACAACACTTAATGTAGTGGCCTACACCATGTTGACACTGAGGCCTGGAGACATAGTCCCTCCTGGACGAACTCTGTTATCAACGTCTTATGTTTATGTGTTGATGAGTGTCATGTTCCTCTTCGTTACAACACCCAAATGTATTCATTGATGTTCTTTTAAAAATGAAATTTAACACATCACAAAAGTAAAAGGTCTTGTAAGGGTCCTTTGTCACACCTAGACCTGGATCAAGTGGTATTAGAGCAGTATTTGTGTGGATGTGAATTGCAAGCCTGAACAATGGAACATGCAACGATAGAGGAAAAAAAAGTGATGCACGAGACCATGCTCAAAATTTCCAAAAAGGTGGACATAATGTATTAAACTCTATAGAAAGAGACAGAGGAAATGGAGCGATTACAACTTCAGTTGCGAGCCATGGAAGAGGCCTTGGAAGAAATAAAGTGCAACAACAAGAATCTTCAAACAGAGAACGTTGAATTGAAGATGCTTCTACATGAAGAGAAGCAGGAAAAACAAAGTTTTCTACGACAGCTGCAAGCAAAGGAAGAGGCCTTGGAAAAGCTGTAGCATGACCTATGTGAGGTAAAAAGTAATTCTCCAAATTCATATATATGTCCTGATGATGATTTCACTGTTTTTGAAAATCATACCATAGGAATTGGCTCCAAACTATTGAAGAAAATGGGGTATGAAGGAAAAGGCTTGGGCATTAATGGCCAAGGCATTATCAATCCCATCAAAGTAGAAGAATTACCCTATCGAGCTAGAGTTGGGTATGTCTGAAAGGAAGTTGGGGAATGTGCTGAGATAGCCAGCGAACCACTAACAACGGATGAGTAGCCCTCATTAGTTCTTTAGAAATCGGCAGAGGAGGTAAAATATGTTGATTTCCTTTCGGTTTCATCTTCACATAATATGATTTCTGTTGGAGATGTGGAGATAGCAATTATAGGGACGTACATGAGGCTCCTTACCAGGACGAGACATGAGGAGGAAAAGGAACTTGGTGTTAATAACCAAGGCATAATTCAACCATTGGAGGTTGTGTAGAGACCCCAATTTACAGGCTTGAGATACACTTAAGGAGAATGCTCGAAGGTGTCATATGATTTCGACACATCGTCAAAATTGTCGAGGAAAGATAATGATGGAAACACATCCCCATCATCCCATAGCAGTATCCATTACAAGGAAAGAGCTAAGGCAAGCTTTCATCACCATAATGACATTAGAGACAACAAGGAGAGGTATAACCAATTTCGATATTCGAATGTTCATTTCGATTATAATCATGTTGTTAATGGTGAACATAAATCATGGAATTGAAAAACATGTACCTTTTGTCAATTACATAACCATACATTGTCGAAGAGTTGGAAAAGAATAACAGCACAAAAAAGGATGAGGCGTGGAAGACCCTCTAAACAATAAGTAAAGAAACATGTTAAGTTGATATGGAGGAAGAAGATGTATTGTAGTCATTGCGACAAAAGTGGTCATCAAAGAGCCACTTGTTGGAGGCTCCATCCAGAGCAACACCTTAAAGACAAAATGTCGATGCATGAACTAGGTGAAACAGTCGTTCGACAAGAAAAACCACCACAAAGAGGTGACCCATTCACATTGATAAGTGAAAATGGTTTCTAAATATGTTGTCTTGTCATGGTCGTGCTTCTGTAAATCATTTGTTGCATTTTAAAATGTAAAAGTGATGATGTGTTCTCCATCACTTCTTCAGTAACAATGATATCTCGTCTTATTTTCTGTTGCAATATAAACTGTGAAAGTGATGTCATGTTTCCATCACTTATCAGAGCAAAAATAGTGTTTGCCCTTATTATTGTAAATCATGTGTTGCAGTGATGATGTGTTTTCCATCACTTGTTGAAGCAATAATGATATGTTGGCCTTGTTTTCATAGTTGGGCATTGCATCCATCTTGATGTAAACTTGACCACCCAGTATGTATTATAAACTCGTGGCAAGTATGGGATGCTTGGGTAATTAGTTGGTCATGAAAGTCAAGCATGGAATTTAAAAAACAATGTACTACAAGTTGCAGACATTGTAGGTGTTGGCTCATCACTTAAGGCTCCTGTTACACTAAAATTTGTCACCATGACTATTTGCAGTTAGTATGGCTCCATTCACTGTCATACTATCCTCCTTGGCAAGTCTCATACCTCTGCTCTCCATGTCAAACTTCAAGAAAGAGAGAAAGTGTACGCATCCCAAGTTCATAATACCTGCGTACTTGTACGCTCTATATATAAAGGGGTGGGTGCGTACTCCTGTAAAGGTCAAAAGGCGCAAGTTTCATCTTAAAAAAGTTACTTGTGGTCAAATCTAGAGCATTCTAGAAGCTTGTTTGATGTGTATTGAGCGCCTCCAGATGGTTCATGTATCCTATGAAAGAGGAACTTATCCCATAAAGAGAGGAGCTACCCCATCCAAAAGAGGGGCTTATCCCATTTATGGTGGACCTAATTAACTTCCTATAGAGCATTATAAATACAGGCATTGGGCCAAAGGAGGGGAGGTTGAAAGCTGAATATTCCAAAGGGTAGATGCTGCTGGAATTAGGACTTCCTTGTAGAAGCTTGTGAGGAGAGATTCCCATCCTTTCTTGTTTCATTTGGAAGTGGGGGAGCTTATAAAAGTAAAGGAAAACTCTTGCTGGACCCTGGGAGGAACTTGCACAACACCAAGGCTCAGGTTGTAATGGTTTCTTTTGTTTCCTATTAATACAAATAAGTCCATTCTTCTCAACAATTTGTTATTAATGAGTTGTTTCATATACTCCTTGGTCTGTATGTTGAATATGTTTTGTTTTATGAGATATTCAGGTTCTATTTAATCGTTTGATTGTTAGTGAATGCAGGTTTCGAAGTGAAGGAGGAGCTCATCCGGATCGACGAGGGTGGACTGCTACAATAGCGTTGGACTACAAGTAGGATCTAAACACTTGATTTCTTGTATGGTAAATGCATGCTTAGAGAAGGATTGTTCTTAATTGTCTTGTTTGTCACTAGAAAGCCTTAAGCTTCTAGGGAGGTTGGTTTTGTCCGCAAGATTAACTCTTTCTGCATGATAGAAGGACATATTTTATGAGATTGGATTATAGTTAAAATCAAAAAATCATGGAATTGTTTTTCATTGATTGGGGCTGAATATGCATTGCCTTACCAAACAAAGCAAGCTATTCAACAAGTTTGGAATGAATTAGGTAATAAACACCTAATGTCTAGTAGAATTATTAAGTTCCTCAATTCTAAGAGTTGCCCTGAATTGAATTAACTAGGGTCGGGTGAAAAATACGACATCATTAATTATGGAGACAAATAAGGTCCTAACCAAGATATAACTCTCCCAACAAGCTCAAAATAAATGCAATTTAGTAGAAAGAAATGTGGAACATTTTCTGAACATGTTCAATAATTTATTAGAAATGAGTTAACCTACTTGATGGAACAAAAAGGGTAATTTAATACCACGGGAAGCATATAAAGGTTTGTTATTAAAAGAGAGAAATAAAATTGAATTTTTTTGAAACATGTTAGGCACATTAAAATGACAAACTATTGTAAACAAGTTGATTGATTACTTCACCCTTTTATGGAAGCTAAAGAATTTATTTACTACAATTTCAATTTCCACCTATGAAAAATATACAAAATTGGATATAACCTATAGAAAAATAGTTACATTCCATTATCCTACAAGTGCATATTGGGAATATCTTTCTTGTTTTGCTTGATAAGATGCTTATCAAAATAATTAGAAGATCAAGATATACAATGTGTGGCATCCTTTCAACATTTTTCTCTATCAAGCTTATTTTTGTAATTATGGTCCTATATATTTGTAGCTTTAATTAATAGTATTAGGATTTATTTAGTATAAAGGAAAATTGGAACTCGATAACAAAGGATCTAGAGTTTTTTTGTATTGACTCAATATTACAATAAAGGACGAGAAGCGTTTTAATTATTTGGCTAGATTTCGCCTATCTTTCTATGACAATTTGTTTGTTATGTTTCCTTCTTAACTTATAAAATATATTTATTGTTACATGTTTCTTTTTAAGTTGTAAACAAACCTAAAGAGCAATATGAAAGTGATAATTGGGTACCACTTCCCCTATCATATGGGTTTACAATAATTATTTGGCTACAATGATTCGGTGTAGGTATCTATTTGTTTCCAACATTGTTCCCCTTTACATTAATTACTGAGTTCAAGTTTTATAGTACAAACAAGTATGTTTTGTAACTGTTGAATTCACCTGCTTAGCATGTTTCCTAAACTAGAGATTTCAAGTATAAGTTTATATTCTTAATCTTTATGATGTGCTTATTTTATTCCTCTATTCCACCGTCACTTTTATTTATTGTCTGTCATAATTGAGAGCTCTGCCTAAAGATTGATAAATTCATTGTATCGACCTAAAGGTCTTTTAAAAATAGAAATTGAAATTTTGATCACATCAACTGCTCAATTTTATTGGTGCCTTGACATAGTTCCCTATACAAAAACATCTCAAGGAAAAACATCAAATTGGCGTTGTTTCTGGGGAACATAGATACAAAGTTGTTTTCCATGAGAATATGACATATACCTATTCTTATTGGTGAACAAAAAAAAGGTTGGCTAAATCATACACCTAACAAATTCCACAGCTCTCACCTTGGCATCTCGAAGGAAATTTACATGAAGTAATCTAGAACCAAAATAAATCCCATGTTAGAATATTTAGAAAAACTTGTCTCTTAGATAAATTTAAGAGAAAGGAAGATAACTACTTCTTCAAGTATTCCTTCTCAAGCTTATGTCTCTCCCAAATATATTGAGGTTGAAAAAAAATTACCAACTACTTCTACTGAAACCATGGCAATTATTACTGAGTCTGATACCAAGAGAGTTGTTTCTTTTATTTCCCAGTCTTCTCCTATTAAATTTTCCTAAAAGGAAGTAAAGTTAAAGGATTATTTAAATCCTCTTTCTCCTAATGCTCACCAAGCTATTCTCAGTTATTTAATGATTGACCAACAAAATTCCCGGAATGTAAATATTTTAGTTGCTGCTAGATGTGGACCTCTTTAATTTCCTGCTAATTTGCATGACTTCCTTGAGGTAATCTAAAACATTTACCCATATTTAATGGAGAAACAAAATTAATTGTTGAAGATAATATCTCCTCTTTCCTTAATTTTCTAACAATATGAATATAGAGGAAGAAGTAGAAGTTTACATGAGATTTTTTTTTCAATCTTTGGAAGGAGACGTGAGAAATTGGTTTAGGCAATTACCAACTAATTTAATTGCTTCATGGGTAGCCCTTGAAACTAAATTTATAAGACAATGGGGTGAAAAAAGAGACCATCTATTCGAAGCCTTCAATAAAAGACATGGATAATCAATTCTTGAGTTTACTAGAAAGTTTATTAAGATTTATAATAAAATTCCAGAAGATATTAAACCTTCTTAGCAAGCAACGGTGACTTATGTAGCTGCATTCAAACCTAATTTTCGTTTAATTTTAAGAGAAAGAAGGTCTCAAACTTTTACAACTATGCAAGATGGCACATTAGAAATAAAACAAAATATGGTATATTCAAGAAAAAATATGGTTGAAGTAAATCCCCTTGAGAAAAGAAAGAATAAAGAATAAGCAGGTCCTTCAAGTACAACTAAATATACACATGAAAAGAAGCTTGATGAGATATCTAGAATGATGAGGAATTTATCAAATAAACTAGAAATGTTAGAAATTAAAGGGGAAAATCCACCAAGACCACCTCAAGAGATGGCTAACATAAATGCTAATCAAGTTAAGGGACCTTTTCAACCATGGATTTTACAAAGAGAAAGAAGAAATGTTGATCAACCAATTCAACCTTCATTATTTGTTGATAAGCTTCCTAATGAGAATATATCACTAGAAGAAGAAATAAATTGGGTGGAGGAATATCCTACCTCAACTCCTATTACTCAATTTGAATGTGATAAAAAAACATTATTCCAAAATATGGATCAACAAAATGGTATGGATATTAATCTATTTTCTCAATATAAAATTTATTTGGACATCCTTCAAGTATATTTGAATAAGAAATATGAGCATAGACCAAGAAATCAGGTAGCAAAAACAATATATCAATCATAACCTAAGAAACATTATGATGGCAAAAAATAAGAATAAGGAAAAAGAACAACCACCTTCTCCTTCAAGAAATAATTCACATGCAGATAAGGCAAATGAAGAACAAGAAAAATCAGAGAAGTTAGCAACGTATTTTAATTTGGAAAAGGACTTAGAGGAAATTAAAATCAATGATCCTACTATTGAGTTAGCAAAGAATCTAGTGTATCAAAAACAAATGTCAAAGGTTATTCAATGTCCACATTTACGACAATAAGATACTCTTAATTTACAAGATGAATGTCATGCATTGTCGCTTGGCCCTCATGTAGAGGAGTGAGGAGATGTCATTGTTCCTTTTCATATCACTCTCAATATTCATTAATATATATGTTTCATTATTTCATGTTGGACTTAGAAGCATCCCATAATTTGATGCCTCAAATTGTTATGGAAAATTTAGGATTACAAGTAACTAGACCATATTTTGATCTGTATTTTTTGACTCCATAAGGGTAAAATGTGTTGGTATGATCAAGGATTTCATGGTGACCTTAAATAATTTTCTTGTTAAAAGTATTGTTATGGATATTGTGGTGGCTAAAATTCCAACAAAATTTGGCATGTTATTGTCAAGATCTTGGGCTAGAAGCTTGAAGGTACATTACAAATGGATATGACTTATGCCACAATTCCTATTTTTGGAGATGAGTCTAGAAGGTTGTACAAAGAAGCTAAATTTGCATACGCTGTAAATGATTCAAATCACCCAAATAATTTTCCTATACATTCTATAGATTGAGAACTATGTTGTTGTATACTTTCTGTAAATAATAGTCTAGAAACATAAATGATTTAAGAGGAATTATCAGTAAATTGGAATATTAACAATCCTAAAAATAAAGTGTGTAAAATGTATTCTAATGGAACATCTGCAAAGATGGCTATGGAGATGGTGTGATATTAATTTATCCTAAAAACCAATTTATTCCATTGTCTTTAAACTCAAGTTTAAAACTACTAACAATGTTGCAGAGTATAAGGTAATTGTTCTTAGATTGGAAGCAATGAAAAAAATTAAAATCCTCACTATTGTTGTTTTGGGGAACTCTGAACTAATAGTCAAATAGGTTATAAATTCTTGCAAAACTAAATATTCAAAGCTTAGATCATATATAAATGACGTATGGTATTTCATGGAGAATTTATTGTTGGCTTTAAATATTAGTTTAGTTCTTGAGATCAAAAATCAGTGGGCAAATTCCCTTGTAGTTTCAACTAGTACTTTTAAACCACCTGTAAAGCCACATTTGAGATATGAAATAGAGATGAGTTATATATCTTTAGTTCTAGGCAATATAAAGCATTGACAAGTTTTTGAGGATGACCAATGCATAAAGAGGTTCATGCAAATAATTGAAGGTTTTACATTACTAATATTAATCAATTAATAGAAGAAGGAGAAGGTATAGAGCTAGCAAATTATAAACTTGAAAGGATAGATGTGATTGTAAGTAAAAATATTATGCAATTAAAAAGTGATTTCATTCCTAAGTGGATGGTACCTTTGGAAAGGTTGTTTGATCAAAATGATATATATCTTAAACCCACTATTAATTTGCATACAAAATATATAGAACATTGTAGCATTGGAATTGAATAGGAACCAAAGCTTATCAAGATTTCAAAATCATTGTAAAAAGAAATGAAAGAAAGGTATATAAATATTTTTAAACAATATACTAATGTTTATGAATACCCCAGAACCTATGATACCACTATCTTGGAACACAAAATTCCTATGAATCTAGGGACAAAACCGTTCCGACAAAAATTGTGAACAACCAATCCTCTCTTATTACTTATGCTTAAAAGGAGCTTAAAAAGTTGTTATGTGCAAAAATTATAGTTCCTCTTAGATATTAAGAATGTATGTCCAATTTAGGTCCAATCATAAAAAGGAATGGTGAATTAAGACTTTGTGCCAATTTTAGAAATTTGTATAAATTATGTCATAAAGACAATTATCCTTTACCAAATATGGACCACATTCTACAAAAGGTAGTTGTATCTACTTTAATCTCAATGATTGTTGGATTTTCAGGACATAATTTGGTTGTAGTACATCCATAGGATCAAACAAAAACAACCTTCATAACACCATGGGACACCTTTATATATGCTAAAATGTCTTTTGGGTTAATGAATGTAGAGATAACATTTCATAGAATAATGAAGATTTCTTTTGTAGAGGAAAAATAAAAATTTGTGGCAATCTATCTCGATGATTTGATAGCTTTTTCTAAGATAGATATGGAGCATTTAAAGCATGTACAACAAATCTACCATAAGTGTAGAAAATTTGGAATACTGCTGAATCCAAAAGAGTCTTTTGTTTCCATGCAAGAAGGAAAACTACTGGGACACATTGTTTCTGAAGGAGTAAAAATTGATCCTACTATAGTGGAAGCAATCACAATTTTTGGTCTATGAAGGAATAAAAATGAAGTCCAATCATTTGTAGGTGAGACCAATTTTCTAAGAATATTTATTCCTAATTATTCATAAATTATTAAAGATATAACATATATGTTGAAAATGGATGATGAAGTCAAATCACCTTCCAAAGCAAGGTATTATTTTGATTTAATTGAGAAAGCATTTGGAGAAGCTCTTGTTCTAGCAAGTTTATATTATAGTAATCTTTTCTATTGACGGTGCTAGAAATCCATCAACCAAATGGGTCTCCCCAATGTGAAGTCCCAATTAGACCTCACACCATTTGGAGTAGGAGCTTCATCTAGAGTATCCACTCAACTGCCATATATCCTCGTATGTTTTCCTTGGCTAAAAAGTTCGGCACAAGAGAGTAACACAAAAGTATTTTTGGATCAACAAGTGGGTATGCCTTGTTAAATGTTTAGTTGCATAAAGTATCAATGTCCTTCTACTGAAAGGGATGATAAAAGTGGGCCCTTTAAAGACAAGTAATAGTTTAGATTGCAGATTATTGTGGTGTGATTTCTGAATGGAGTTCGGATTTTCCACAGTTTTCATATTTTGTTGTCGACGTTTCGAGTCTGAAACAAGACTCATCATCAGGACAGATTGTGAGGAGAAAAGAAGGAATTTGGTAGGTATAAATATGAAAATCGCAAGAAGTGAAGACAAATGGCCGACTCTTTGTTTGTTCATTTATAATTTAATTATTAATGTTGTTATTTAAGCCTTTAGTTTTCATAAATTAATAACTAAATTAATTACTAATCTAGAAAAGGCACATGAGCACATACATAAGAATGAATTTTTGATCAACCAGCAAAATAGTTCACAAGGAAGCAATAATTTTTAAAGCAACTACAACACACCCTTAACAAGATAAGTACCAAAGCCACCGAAATAGTTCAATTTCCTTAGTACAGATGAGAACAACATACATCGCAAGCATTAAAAGAAAAATCCTACAATATTCATGAAATATGCATGAAAGTGTGTCGTCTTAATGAGCTTCTGAATTAAGTAAAAGTTCCAAGATACATCAATACAACAAACACCACTATCCCCAATAATGGAGATTAGATCAATCACTTGCTCCTCCAAAACAACTATCTTCCTCTCCAATGTCTGGTAGGAGGAGCGAAGGTGAAAATTCCTCTTCATGTATAATGAGGGTGTATATATAACAAATGGGATTATCATTCACCTCCCATGTGACTCTTGGGCTACCCTCATGACTATTTGACTGCTCTATGACCTTTCGAATCCCACATTACTTTACATGGATGACTCTTGGACTTCCAATTTACATTACATTTTCCAATATAGAACTTACATAATCCACAAATGATGTGGCACATGATGACTCATGACATGACATGAAACTGATGACATGGATTGCATGATGACATGACAAGATCAAACCACTCTTTGTTTGTGCTTTGCTTTCAATAAGAGATGTCCAATGCTTCATCTTCATGATAAATATGCTTTGTTCTTCATATCCACCCTCTGAATGGTTGTGAATCAGATGGATCCTTCATGTGGTCCTGATCTTTGATCTTCTATTATAATATGGGGTTCCTTTGTCTTCTCACCTGATGATCATCTTATCCCTTCAACTTCATATGTGTCTTCTAGAATGGTCCCCTTCTCCTTATTCTCCATAACCATCTTGTCATGATAAAATAGAGTACCTTCAACTGAAAACCATTCATGACAAGTCGACATCAGTCCGAAAACCCCTAACTTAATATATTTCATGAACTCGCT
This sequence comes from Pinus taeda, assembly GCA_000404065.3. Taxonomy (NCBI): domain Eukaryota; kingdom Viridiplantae; phylum Streptophyta; class Pinopsida; order Pinales; family Pinaceae; genus Pinus; species Pinus taeda. Next base: position 59,434 of record APFE030402933.1, read on the forward strand.
TGTTAGGGCTGGAATTGGTGACTAGTTGAGTGACTGGCTAAGGGATTGCGTAATTATAGAGGCCAAGGTCTAGGACTGGTGCTTGTGACTACATAATGCGCAGTTCAGGATGGCAAGGTTCAAGAGATTGTGCAGTTTAGGGGCTTAAGAGCTTAAGGCCAGGGATTGAGGCTTGAATATTCCCACTGCACAATTCTAGAAGGACAAAAGCCAAGTCATTGCACAGTTGAGGGACTCAAGGAATCATTTTGGAGGCTCGATCCTTGAGACTGCACTTGCACAATTCTTGAGGCATGGGCAAAAGGATTGCACGGTTATGGGACTCAAGGAATTGGGCTAGAGGATTGAGCCTTGATTTTTCCCACTGCACAGTTCTGGGAGGCATGGAGACTAGGTGCCTGTGAAATTTCACATTTTAGGAGCTTAGGGCTGACGCAAGAGCCTTGAGACTGCATAATGCGTAGTACTGACTAGGAAGGAGAGAGATAAATTGTGCAGTTTTGGAGGTCATGGGATACATTTGAGCATTGTGATTTAGCAGTGCTCAATCTTGGAAGGTAGAGACTATGCATTGCGCAGTGCTAAGGGGCAAGGATGTTGCTAGAGGGTTGAAACTACATAGTGTGTATTTCAGGTTGGGTACAATAAGGTTGAGTGGCCCTATTAGGGATTTTTACCAATTGGACTAAGTGTTGGATAAATGAGATGAAGATGAGAAAAAGAGAGACTCTTAGCATGATCACACACTTAGATCACTTGAAAACATAACAAGGAACACTCAAAACATATGAACAACAATCCTTCCTCGATGTAACAAATTTGTGACAACTCCTACCAAGTGTGACATAAAAGATATACTTTGCGATGAAAGCAACGAAACTCGTGGGAAAATGATTGAAACTTTGGAAATGAGTGCAAGACATGCCTACATGATAGGAACAACTAATTATCACAAATATTTTCCCTTGAAACAAGCCAAAACTCTGGTTTAAGTGATAACCAACACTTCACATGCCCAAAAATGACACATGTAATATGGAAAGAAAATAGCGATCAACACTTGCACGGTGAAAGAGACACATGCCAGAGCGAAGCTAACATGAAAAAGACACTAATTAGAGTGAAAACAAGCAAAAGTAATAGTCCAAAACATGAAATGCCACTTGCAAGAGCAAAGGTGTAGAAAATCGACAGTTTGAAAAAATCACCAAAATATAAGTACCAACGCAGCTGAAAGTGAGATACTGTCAATGCACATGCGCACTAACTGTCGACATTGATTGAGCATAGCACATACACTATCTTGAAAAACTGCACTATGGCTTTTTCAAGCTTGCATTAAAGAATGTTTTCATGAATTCATTACAGATTGAGCACGTGTAAGTAGGTGAATTTGACACTTGAAATCAAACAAGGGAGCTTGAAATCTTAAGAAGGAATTACAGGCCAAGAAGTGACTATGGAATGACCGATCGCAAGGTCCACAGTAGGTTCCAAAATTTGAGTGTAGGCAAAATTTTAGAGGGTGTTTGTCACAGTGACAACACTTTCATCATATTTTATTTTACCCCTGAATGTACTATAACACATATTTTATTACCAAAATATGAAAAAGGACATGAATAACCTATAAAAAAATTCATTCAAACGCTTAGAGATGCATAGCTAAAATATAGTATTTTAGAAAATAAAGCTTATACAATGCTTAAGGCTTTAAAATATTTTAGATCATATGTGTTACAATCCAAAATAAATTCTCATGTACCTAACAGTTCTGTGAAAGATAGACTCAACTATTCTAACAATGATGGTGAAAGAGGAAAGTGGATAGCAAAAATTCAAGGGTATGACTTAAATTATGCCAACTAACTTTATTAAGAGCCAAGGATTAGCTAAACTACTTTCATAATCAAATTGCAAGATATTGGGAATAAATTGGATACCATGGAATTTGGAGGAATTTTCAAATCAAGCCTAACGGAGAAGAATCCACATGAACCTTATTCTAAAGAGCCTAATAGAAGGAATACACAATAACCTTTCTTGTAGGTACATAAAAAAAATTCTTCATCCATGTGGTATAAAGAAACTCTATTTTATCTACAACATCTAAAACCTCTTATGGTTTTAGATCAAACGAATGTGAGATATTTAAAGCTCTAGTCAACTAAATATTGTATTTTTGATGAAAAATATGTTGGAGAGATCCTTTGGTTATCTTATTATTATGTGTAGTTAAGGATGAAAAAAAGGGATAATTGATGAATGACACAAAGAATTTTTTGGAGGTCATTATGCATGGAAGGCTATGACACATAACACTTTCAAGGAAGGATTTTTCTTGCCTAAGTTTTTCGCGGAAGTAAGTGCCAAGGTCAAAGCATGTGTTGACTGCCAAATATTTGTTGGTAAGTAGAAACTTCCTTCCTTGCCACTTATTCATATTTGATTTGAAACTTCATTTATGTGGCAAGGTATTTATTTTATTGGAGAAATTCATCCACCTTCTAGTGGACAGGATAGATGGATACTTACAACTACAACTACTTTACAAAATGGGTAGAGGCTAGTCCTACTAGAGCTACATCATATACTATATTTATTAAATTTCTTGACGGGAATATTTTGTGAAGGTTTGGATGTTCTAGAGATATCATAATAGATAATGTTCAAGATTTTAAATCCATGTCACTTCTTATTTTTTAATAGAAATATAATATAACATTGGGACATTCTACAAATATTATCCTGAAGGTAATGTACTTGCAAAATCCTCCAAGAATAATTTAATGATAATGGTTAAGAAGACCCCGACGGACAATTGAAGGGCTTATGATTCACATTTGAAATATGATTTTTGGGCCAATAGAATTTATACCAAAAGATATGCAAGTAAATCTCCTTTATAGCTTGTGTATGATGCAAATTCTATCTTTCCCATTTAAATTGCTTCCCTTGTAATGATAATTTTACAAGATTCTTATGAAGATCCTAATGGTATTACCAATAGATTAAATCAAACAATATAATTGCAACAAGATAGATTACAAGTGGATGAAAAATTGCACAATGTTAGGGTCCCACCCTAACCCCCTTATTCATGTCATGGGATCACGTCATAGTCAAGAGTCAATAAAGCCCATATTAATATTTGTAAGTGGTTATCCCGCAATTAATGAAAGGACCACAGTTAGTTACAAATGGGCAGTAGTAGTAAATAAAGGGTCCATGGGCGGTAGTATTAGATAGATGGTATTAATAAAACCCACGGTATTGACCCGTGGTATTACATGTATGAGTCATATATAAAGGATAGAGACTCCCTGCGAGGAGTATCGTGTCTTGTTTGGTAATCGAGCTCTGCTCTATTGGAGGTTGCCCCCTCGAAGAGGCCTGTCAACATTTCTCTCTGAGTAATAAAATCATTGCTATTCTGTGTTCTGGGTATATTTTCTTCGCATATTCTGTGTTCTGGGTATTTTTTCTCGCATATTCTCTGTTCGGTATTACTTTGCAGGTTAAGAAGCATAACAGGATCTCATCCCCAGAAGGAGCCAGTGTTAGCTCTACCACATAACTATGGTCCTTGAAGGTCAAGGATAAGCTTGATTGTGATTGGTTATGCTCAAAGGAGGCCTATAATGGTCGTTCTCACCTTTTTCCTTTACCCTGCTCATCCTCCCTTCATCTCCCTTTCCCGTGATTTTCTGTTATAAACCATATAAAAACCCCTTTTTCTTAAGCCCCGAGCACTAAAACCAAAAACATCAGAAAACCGCACCCATACAACTTTGCACCTTCATAAACTTGTCACCCATAGCCTCAGCCGTTGATTTCTGCCCGCCGATCCAACAGCTCTCGTTGTGCCTGACAAAGAGACCCGCACAATTAATTTCCCACCATCTGATCATCTCCGCCACGATCAGATGGCATTCGCTCTACCTGCATCCACGAAATGATGGCACGATAACCCACGATGGAGAGTGGTTTTTCTCTCTCCTCCGCCACGTGTCACGCGCTGAATGGGATCACGAGCCCTCACCCTTTATCGCTCAACGCCCCAAAGGCAGTGTGACCGTTACTACTTACTGCTTAACCACCCAACCCCACCCGATAACCGCCTTGTGCTTTTGCCGTTCGATCATCGTTGGATCCACCCGCCTGAGATCCAATGGCCCAAGTTCATCCCACTCTTGCTTCTTCTGATATCCCTGTCGACTCATCTCCACCATCTGTCCTCCCGATCCGATAGCCGATCTTTCTCCTTCTCCCAACCCGTCCACTCGCCATGCCGTCCATGCCCCTTGACCGATCCATGTACCAGAAGAACGAAGGTGACCGGCCTACCAATACCAGTCGCAGTTTCTCCTCAACAACCACATTTAACAGACAGCATGGTCGAGGAGGAAAAGGACAGAGCTTGAGCGTGTAACTACATTTAGCAGTTATGGAACTTCATGGATACGAACACTCTAGCTACCTGAGAAGACAACAGAGCACCTGAGAAGATCAGATTCACCCACTGAGACAAGTAAACGCACTCAGAGACTCCATCAGGCAGTTAAATGCAGTTGGTGGTCAATTATGACCCCTCCATACCTAAAATGGCCAAGTGCCTTTGTAATGAAACTCTATATATACCCACAAACAAGATGTAATCATGGTTGATGGTTGATGTTTTGATGTAAGGTTCAACTTCTGGAGACTGTAACTAGTTTGACACTTGCAGCATCTCGTCTTCATTTTCAGCTAATACAAGCTCCTTTTGCTGTTAATTGCTCACTTTCCATTTATCTTCTCTTCCAAGTTGTGCCTGATATGTTGTATTCATAAACTCTTGACGTTTAGCATTAGAGTAGTTGTCATCCTATCTCTGTGTTAAAGTCTTATATCTATCATTGAATAAGTTATTCATGTTTCTCTTCATCTAGTGCTAGAGAGCTGTCATCCTGTCTGTGCATTAGTAGATTAGATTTGCAGAATTCTTTACTAATTGTAGCCAACCATCACATGGTCTTGTGCATCTGCTGGTGTGGTCAGTATTCTCCATATACTCCCAATCTTCAACTGTGAGTAGTTGGTGGTCTAAAGCCTTGTAGCCTGAGGGTGTTCACGCATGTCTGGAGTAAAGCAAAGTGGAAGTGGTTATCTAGCTTGAACCAACATCATTCCTTACGTTCATCCATTTGCAACAATAAGTTGAATTTATATGTTACCAAACATCTCCAAGCTACAACCTAGGAGAGTTTCTTGGAATCCTAACAGGGGGCATAAGAGCTTCCACCTTCACGTTATTCTCCATGTTCAATAGAGTATAAAGTAGTATTTAGATAATCTTGGAGCAAACCTCCCTCCTATTGTAGCAGCTACAACCACCCTCCAAAATTTTTCCTTAGCTTAATTTTGGAGCCTCCATATCAACCTTTCACAACAGCAAGTCTTGCTTCGTCAAGTACACAAACTTTAGTAATTTTCTTGTAGAATGACAACCTATCCATCAGTGCTTGCTACATTCCCCTCATAGGTTGTTCCTTTGGACTTGATCCAGCTATAAGCTGAGTAGCTCCCTTAAGAAATTACACAATTCTAGATGGAAACCAACCTTCCCTCTAGAAATTGGGCAATTCAGTCTGGCAACCTGCTAGAATCTAGAATTGTGCAATTCTGCCAGTCTGGCTTCATCCAGAAAATTGTGCAATTCCTCCAAGCAGCGCTGCTCAACCCAGGAATTGTGCAATCCTAGGTAGCAGTCAGCTGCTCTGCCCAGAAATTGCACAAATCTCCTAAGAAGCCAGCCCAATTCCTTTGCAAAAATGTGCATTTTCTCCCAACAGTTGAGAAGCCTCTTGCATGTGTAGTTGAGTTGACTAGTTCCATCCGGGACTGAGCAAAACTAATTTGCGTGCATAGGTTGGTTCTCCCAAGGTAGCATGCAAAGGAATCCCTTGATTCAAGGATCTATTTTTAGCAGTTGGACGTTGCATGCAAGGATCATTTCGAAAACCTCCCACCAATTTTCGCTCTTCCTAGATTTTTGGTATGTGCATCACATCTTCAATTTTATCAAAACCCATGAACCGGATGTTGCAGAGCTCATGCCTAACATCAACCTTGTAGCTTTGACATCCCACATCGTATCTAGGAACTGTTGGCACATTCATCTCAGTTTTTTGGGGTAAGCCCGCTTCGCATGTCTTGTGTTGCATTTCTAGCACTTTTCATGTTTGCTTCATATGAATGTTGTCTGCTTGATTTCAGTGAGCACTTGCTGTAATTTTGATACATACTAGCTTGTATAGCACTGTTTCAATTTTCATTAACATCTAACTGTTGTCGCATGCATGAAACTATTTTTCATGAACGGTAGTTGATTCAGTGACTTGCCTCACCCACATGCATGTTGTTCTGTTTTCTGATTTTTTCATTCACCATTTGCATGCACGATCATTCACTTATTCTTACACTTAGTATCGCCATGCATTCACATTCACATTCATTTTCAGTTGCCTGTCGGTGAGTCTGGGCAGCCTTGGCCCACACTCTGCCTCACCAAGACAGAATTAGGAAATCCTAAGAGGGAAGGATTTATCTTCCTCTCAGGAAATGCACGTTTCTACTTATTGACTTGTTGGGTATACGACCAAAGTCCCACATTGACTGGAAGTGGGGAGGATCATGGGTATATAAGGATGGACAAATATCTCCATTGGTATGAGGCCTTTTGGGGTAAGTCCAAAAGCAAATCCATGAGGGCTTAGGCCCAAAGTGGACAATATCATACCATTGTGGAGATATGTGGTGTCTAGAATCCTTACAAGTGGTATCAGAGCCATGCCCTGAAGTTAGCCAAGTGGATAAATCCTCGGAATGTTGAACGAAGGTGGTGGGCCCCGGCAATATCACGATGGGATCCGTGGATGAGCTCGGTTAGACAGGCGGTGTGCTCCGGATTCTTCATGGACGTGTCCTGGTCCCAACACGGTGAAGAGGAGTTGACCTGGGATAGAGCAAGCTCTCGAGGCAGGTGGTGTTCCATGTAAGGCGTGTGCTTCCAACGCATTGGAGCGGAGAATCCTGGTTGGTAGAGAGTGGACGGATGGATAATCGTTTGAGGGAGGCTCGATGGTCCTTTGTTCGAGGGGAGGATTGTTGGGTATACGACCAAAGTCCCACATTGACTAGAAGTGGGGAGGATCATGGGTATATAAGGATGGACAAATATCTCCATTGGTATGAGGCCTTTTGGGGTAAGTCCAAAAGCAAATCCATGAGGGCTTAGGCCCAAAGTGGACAATATCATACCATTGTGGAGATATGTGGTGTCCAGAGTCCTTACATGACTATCCTCAAGTCTTGCATTGCGCAATTCTGAAGTATAGTGACTGTTGGCCCAGAAAATTGTGTAATACAATCCCTGAGCCTGCAACCATTAGCAGTTGAGATTGTGCATTGCACAATTCCAGCAGTCAACAGCCAGACTAGGCTATGCATTGCATAGTTCTGCTCAGTCATTTAGCCTCCCAGTAGCCTAGATTGTGCCTTGCGTAGTCTTGGAAATCAATCTCCCGACCTCCCGGCGGAAATTGTGCAACGTTCATGATCAATCACACAAGTATGTTGCAAGTTAGTTCTCAAGTTCATTTTGGTTTTTGACTGATAGATTTCTTTCAACAAGTGTTTCCATGCCTCCAGGTATCATCACTGTGTATCTACTTCTCAATAGTACATGTATAATGGTTTCCAAGGGAGCGGAGTCGAAGACACCGTTCAGAGCACACTTGAGGATGCAGTCAATCAACTGTCTATGGACTTGCCTACCCACGAAGACATCAAGTTGTTTGTAGACAAGGAAATCAAGATATGATGGTAGCAGAATCATAGCAAGCAGCATCATGAATTGTAGTTGAAGGCAGCATACCAAATGTAATGAATGTAAGAGGAATGTTGTTGACAACACAGAGGCAGAACAAATTTGCAAGCTCAAGAAGATCCACTTGTGGTGAAAGCAACTTTGGATACTCGGCCTATGAGGCGATAGCACGACATGAAGATCATGCAAAGTCAGAGAATGGAACAAGGAAGGACTTGCATGGGCTTAATTAGCAACTCGAGGAAGAACAGGTACAACAACGGGCAATACATGCACTCATGGATGAAATTTTGCACGTACAAGTTAAATATCCATCCCAGCAGCTGGCACAGAGCAGACATGGTGAGAAGTGTTGTTGATTGCATGCAAGGAAATTTAGCAGCATGCATGTCATCGTGTGTACGCATGTGATCCCACCCATTCATCACACTCACCGAGGCAAAGACAAGAAGCAAGTCCAATTGGAGCTAAACATGTAGTTGACAGTTGATGTGCATGACCACCAGCACACACTCTAAGATCAACATGGACACTATGCATTAGATTGTTGCCGGTTTGGCCGCACCCAAGAATACCATGCACATGTTAGTAGATAAGTTTGATGGAGGAGCCACGCCATTGCACCTGGATGCAATGGAGGCAAGAGTTCACTTCAGCAAGATGTCACCATGGAGCACATGCACACCATCACGGACGACCAAGCTTGGCATCAACTGACCACCTTCACCATCAAAAGCATGTCATAGAGTTGGTCTCACCACAACAGATTGAGTGTCAATGCTATCTTGCATGGCTTTCTCAAGCGATTTTGTCTCACATGGGCACATGTGCATTGCAATGTAACGTCTTGTCAAGTGGAAGTTCAAGTGTCGATAGGTGGATGTAATAGCCATATAGTAGATGAAGAGTCATGAGGGTAGATGAACTGTCACAATGGGGAATGTCAAGGGTCACCCCACCCTTTACTATAAATAGAACCTCATAACTCATTGTAAAGTATGTTGGTCAGCCAATCTTCCAATAAGACTATCTTGGAGAGATCTTGGACAGTAATGTAACTAGCCTTGGCTTCTCCACTACATAGAGCTAGTATATCTCTTTGGAGGAGCAGGCAATTGTGGCTGTAACATTCCACTATCCAAACTAGTGGTTGGACATCGATGTATTGTATGACTGGAACTTACACTTCTTAATATAACAAGAGCCAGCATGTTTCATGCATATGATGTATTATATTCTATGATATCTGGTTCACTCTAAATGATATATGTATTGGTTTTCTTACGCATGCATGTGTAGCTATCTATATATGTATGTATGAATCTTTCTAAAATGTGTTGTTAGTTTAACCATCACTTTGGATTGCTTACTAACTTTCCTTCCATGTTGTGATGGATCTTCACTCGTGTGTTCCCTTCCAAGCTGCATACTATTATAGGTTTCCAAGGGGCTCACTCATCTCAACCCTCATGTGTTAAAACCTCTCATGCACCTTCCTTCACTTGCTACAGCTGTCACACCCTTGCTACCAATAGAGACATCTTACTTGCCTTTGTGTGAAATCATTGTCATGGCATTACCATATGGCCCATTGTTGGGACTCCTACACCAAATGGTATGATGTCTAATTGGGACTTCTTACTGGGGAGATCCCCTAACATGTTGGCAAGTCCAGCACCGTCAACATTTTAGCACTAGAAGGAGGGCCAAATGACAAGCTAAGTCCTCACATCTCTTTTGAATCTCTACATATCTATCATGACTAACTACCGAGTTTCTCTTCTGGAGTGCATGTCTTATGGAAATGATTTCATCATCTCGTAAAATGTCTCGGAAAACTTATCTCATAAAACATATGACGGTGGAGGCCACGTAGCCTTGGTTAGGCATGCAGTCAGCGTTGTAGGCTCATGCAAAAGGCATGGAATCTTTGAAGAATACATGACCTATGTGTTGTTCGTCTACACACTTCAAGGGAACCCAATGCACTGGTGTGCCACGCTACTTGAAAAATAAATTACATCTCTTGCTCATCTAGTCGTAGAGATAGACTATGCTTTTAATCACTTTGACTGCAAAGCACTCAACAAAGAAATTCTGAAATTACGAAAAGCACCCAATGAATCTGTTGATCAATTTACACACACTTTTGTAATATTACATACCGATTCCTCGAAGATGATATTGATTGGGAATTTCTTAATGGAAGATTTGAGTATCTTCTTCACATATCCAAACCCCGCTCAGCACCCTTCAGTGATGGAGCTGCGCAATCACAAGTAGGCACAGTTGTTGTCACAAGTGACTGTCCACCTTCACCTCATCAAACAACTCCACCACCAAAGAGTGATGTGGGAGAACATGCACACACCTCTGTTGAACTGTCACATCCTCCCACCCCAACTGCTCTTGATATCTACACAGATTTGGCTTGCAAGATTGTTGGTTTTCACGTGGATTTATTCCCTCAACCTCTGCCCCTGTGTTTTGTTGATCCTCCATATTGTACTATCTTTTTCTCTTCCATTCCCAACTCCTCACCTACTGTGAATGAGGATCAAGTTGTAGATGGAGTTGGTGTTGTGCAGCCAACCTACACCATCATTCAAGATGAGTGTGTGTGGGAATCTAAAGAAGAACCCACGATCAAGGAAGACTCCCTTCCAATCGTGTCTCACCCGCCTTATCCTAACATCCCTTATGATTCTGTCACTGCTAATTTCCCCTGTGAAAACTCATTTCCAAATGTTTCTACTTCTGATCATTCATAGGACACATCAGATGTCAGTCTTTGATTACATTGCAAAGAGGACACATCTTCCTCCGAAATATGTCTAATATATCATCTGTCATTTCTACAAACACAGAGCGTGAACATATTTTCTTCTCATCTACCCCTCTGTCTGATTCATCAAATCATGAGGATGCTGACAAACATCCTGAATTTTCATCTTGGTTTTCGTGATCTCTCTACTTCCTCGTCTGATCACGATGTTGATTCAACTGTTGTTACTCTGTCCAAGACATTGGTCTACGATGATATATCTGTAAACAAATTTGAAACACTGCAAGCTATCAAGGCACTTCAGCTCGAGCTGATGATTATGTCCTGAGGTTGGTTTCACTTAAGGTCAAGAAATTGTTGAAACAATCAAGGCTCCTCATCACTCTTTGCTTTGCGTTGAAGATCAACCAAACACCCAGATTTTTCTTCCTCCACTCGAACTACATGACCCCATCACTCATGCATTGGAGGAATCTTACATAGCAAGCACACATGCACAACGTAAGTGGTCTACCTCTCTTACATTTGCTTGCATGTCACAGTCAAGAGAATGCATAAACTCAACATCTACATCCAGTGTAGAACAACACCATGGCAGCTCCATAGAATGCATGTCATGTGCTTTCTCTCTTTTTTGTTCTGTGGACATATTTAAACTTATAGTGTGTTTGTCTTCACTATTACATCTTTCTTGTTTACTAGTTCACACAGTTGTCTTGTTCCTCAAACAAGCCTTTGCCAACATGGGTAAACCAATGCACCTGTGGCTGCATTGGAAGCATCACTTCATGTGAAATGGCCCATGCACCATTAGCTTAGGAGTAGGAGTAGTGTTTTCTTTCATTCTATTTGCTTGCATGCTTATTTTCTTACTTTCCTTGTTGTTTTATTTTCCGGCTTTCTCGTTTGGTTACTCGCTTTGCTTTCGCTTTTTTTTTTGCTTCTACTTTGCTTTGTTGTTTGTTTTCTTGTTTTTTTCGTAGGTTAGTTATGCATGAAGCCATCTATGACTCTTGAAACAAGCTGGGTAAAGTACGAGAGGACTTGTACAACTATCAACATTTGATTATCTGTTGTCTACTCTCTTATGTAAGAACTTGTTGTTTTCAATCCATGATACATCAATGGAAAATACGTATTGTTTGAAGTGAACCTTGGTGAAAAAACAACACTTGCATGCTAACTAGTATCACCTACTATAGTCAGTTGTTTTTGGTTTAATCCTTGTCAGCTCAGTCAAGTAGAGTAAGGTGAGGGGGAAAACCTTAACAAGCGTGTCAGAGGTATACATAGACTACTTCTCTGCAGGAATAATCTCTTCTGCTCTCAATAAGTTTGGATCCCTCTTCCGCCTCTGAAATGAATAAGTGTTATGCACAGTTACGAAGATGAAAAATGAAAAAGTGAAAAAAGTTTGAAAAAAAATTGAAATGAATAAGGCAAAAGAAGAGAAAGGCTTCATGCACAGAGAGTTGATGCAAGTAACTCTGCTGGGGTACTAACCAGGCTCACCGATAGTGGAGGCATGCTTGTGTTCCCATGTGACTCTGTTGGGGTATTGTCTAGGCCTGCTAGCAATAGAGCAACATCAAAGATGAAACTAAGGCTCTGACAACTATACTGTTGGTGCACCAATATACTGCTCAAACCCAACTGAAATAATTGTGTTGACTTGGCTTGGAATGTTTGTCAATTGACCAAGAGCTTGGTAGATGCTACATCTTACAATCAAGCAAGTGTGGAAACCAAGACGAACTAAGAATTGAACAATGCTTTCGGAGCTATTAGACTTGCCTTTCATGAACAAGGTCCATTCAGAGAGCTTGATTTCTACTAGTGTGTCACCAAGTGTTATAGTGGCTAAAACCACCCTCCAAAATTTTTCCTTAGCTTTGTTTTGGAGCCACCCTACCAACCTTTCATAGCAACATGTCTTTCTTGATCATGTACACAAGCTTCAGTGATTTTCTTGCAGAATGATAACCTGTCCATCAGAGCTTACTACATTCCCCTCACAGGCTATTCCTCTAGACTTGGTCTAGCTACAAGCTAAGCAGCTCCCTCAAGAAATTGCACAATTTTGGAGGGTAACCATCCTTCCCTCCAGAAATTGCGCAATTCAATTTGGCAACCTAATCGGCTCTAGAATTGTGCAATTCTGCAAATCAGGCTTCATCCAGAAAATTTCACAATTCCTCCCAACAGGGCTACACAACCCAGGAATTGTGTAATCCTAGGCAACAGTCAGCTACTCTGCCCAGAAATTGCACAAATATCCTGGCTAGCTAGCCCAAATCCCTTCCATAAATGCGCATTTTCTCCCAGAAGTTGAGCATCCCCTTGGATGTTCAATTGAGTTGATCGGTTCCCTTTGGGACCAAGAAAAACTAATTTTCATGCATAGGTTGCTTCTCCCAAGGTAGCATCCAAAGGCATCCCTTGATTCAAGGATCTATTTTTAGCAACTGGAGGTTACATGCAAGGATCATCTCGGAAACCTCCCACCAAGTGTTGCTCTTCCTAGATTTGTGGCATGCATGTCACATCTTCGATTTTATCAACACTCATGAACCAGATGCTACAAAGCTCATACATAACATCAACCATGCAGTGTGATATCCCACATTGCATCTAGGAGTTTTCGACACATTTAGCTCAACTATTTTGGGTAAGCCTGCTTCCCATGTCTTGTGTTGCATTTCTAGCGCTTTTTGTGTTTCACTTCGTATGAATGTTGTCTGCTTGAGTGATCGATTGTTGTCGTTTTGATACATACTCACTTGTACTAGCACTGTTTCAGTTTTCATTAACATCTCACTGTTGTCACATGCATGAAATTGTTTTTCATGAATTTTCATCGATTCGGTGACTTGACTCACCCACATGCATGTTGTTCCATTTTCAGAATCTATCATTCACCATTTTCATGCATGATGATTCACTTATGCTTACACCCAGTATCGCCATGCATTCACATTCACATTCGTTTTCAGTTCCCCATCAGTGAGTCTAGACAACCTTGGTTCGGACTCTGCCTCACCAAGACAACATTGTGCAATCCTAAGAGGGACAGATTTCATGTCTTCCTCTAAGGAAATGTGCATTTCTGCCTAGTGACCATCCTCGAGTCTTGCATTGTGCAATTTTGAGGGATAGTGACTACTGGCCCACAAAATTGCACAATGTTGTCAATAAGCCTGCAACCATTGATAGCTAATATTGCGCATTGCGCAATTGCAGTAGCTAGCAGCTAGATTGGACTGTGCATTGCACAATTCCAGCAGTCAATCAGCCTCCCAGTAGCCCAAATTTTGCCTTGCGCAATCTTAGCAGTCAGTCTCTCGACCTCTCGAGGGAAATTCTGCACCTTCATGATCAGTCACACAGATATGTTGCAAGTCAATTCTCAAGTCCATTTTGGTTTTCGACTAATAGATTGCTTGCCATGAGTGTTTCCATGTCTCCAGGTATCGTCGGTGTTCATCTACCTCTCAGCAGTATAGGTACAATGGTTTCCAAGAGAACAAATTCAAAGACACTGTTCAGACCACACTTGGGGATGCAGTCGATCAAGTGTCTATGGACTTGCCTACCCATGAAAATATCAAGTTGTTCGTAGACAAGGACATCAAGATATGACAACAGTAGCATCACAGTGAGCAGGATCATGAACAACAGTTGAAGGCATCATACTAGATGCAACGAATGCAAGAGGAAGTTTGTTGACAACACAAAGGCAAAACAAAGTTGCAAGATCAAGCAGATCCACTTGTGGTAAAAGAAACTTTGGAGACTCAAGCTATGAGGTGACTGCACGACATGAAGATCACACAAAGTAAAATAATTAAACAGGAAAGGAGTTGCATGGGCTCATGTAGAAAATCAAGGAATAACATGTACAGCAGTGGGCACAACATGCATTCACGGATGAAATTGTGCCTGTACAAGTTAAAGATCCATCCCAACAGTTGGCACGGAGTAGACATGGTGAGCAGTGTTGTTGATCGCATGCAAGGGAATTTAGAAACATGCATGTCATCGTGTGAACGCGTGTAATCCCACCCTGTTAGCACACTCATCAAGGCAAATACAAGAAGCAACTCCAACTAGAGCTGAACATGTAGTTGACAGTGGATGCGCATGACCACCAGCACACACTAGAAGATCAACATGGACACTATGCATCAGTGTGTTGCCAGTTCGGAAACACCCAAGAAGACCATGCGCATGCTAGCACACGAGTTGGATGGAGAAGCCACACTAATGCACCTGGATGCAACGAAGGCAAGAGTTCACTTCAGCAAGATGTCACCATGGAGTGCATGCACACCATCACAGATGACCAAGATTGGCATTACCGCACCACCTTCACCATGACAAGCATGTCAAAGAGTTGGTCTCACCACAATGGACTGAGTGTCAATGATGTCTTGCATGGCTTGCTCAAGCCATTTTGTCACACATGGGCACATGTGCATTATAATGTAATGTCTTGTCAAGTGGAAGTTCAAGTGTCAATAGTTAGATGTAACAACCATAGAGTAGATGAAGAATCATGAGGGTAGATGAATTGTCACAAAGGGGAATTTCAAGGGTCACCCCACCCTTTGCTATAAATAGAACCTCATGACTCATTGTAAAGGCTTTGGTCAACCAAGCTTCTAATAAGACTATCTTGGAGAGACCTTGGACAGTATTGTAACGAGCCTTGGCTTCTCCACTACATAAAGCTAATATATCTCTTTGGAGGAGCAAGCAGTTGTGGTTGTAATGTTCCTCTATCAAAGCTAGTGGTTGGACATGGATGTATTGTATGAATCGAACTTACACTTCTTAATATAACAAGATCCAACACATTTCATGCATATGTTGTATTGTATTCTATGTTTTTTGGTTTACTCTAAATGATATATGTATTGGTTTGCTTACGCATGCATGTATAGCTATATGTTTATGTATGTATGAATCTTTCTTAAATGTGATGTTGGTTTAACCATCACTTTGGATTGCTTGCTAACTTGCCTTCCACGTTGTGATGCATCTTCACACGTGTGTTCCCTTCCAAGTCGTGTACTATTACAGGTATCCAAGGGGTGCACTCATCTCAACCCTCGTATGTTAGAACCTTTGATGCACCTTCATTGGCCTCCTACAACTGTCACACCCTTGCTACCAACAGAGACATCTTACTTGTCTGTGTGTGATATCGCAGTCAAGGCATTACCGTGCGACCCTTTGTTGGGACTCCTACACCAAATGGTCTGAGGTCTAATTGGGACTTCTTACCAAGGAGATCCCCTGACATGTTGGCAGGTCTAGAACCATAAGCACCTTCATACAACAGAGCATAAACAAAGTCAATGTTGACTTCATTGTTGCTCCCTCAAATTGAGGGATGTTTGTTCCAATATTAAATTACTCTGCTAAATTGTTCTCAAAACCAAGAGGATCTCACTCAAGTATTCATTATGTCAAATATTATCAATAGACATTCAAACAAAATTTCATTGAATGAATTTTATATTAAGCCATGCACTTGAGTATTTTTAACTAACCTTTTAGTCCTAAAAATGTTTTTTTTATTTATTTTATTATTTTGATCATTATTTATCTACCTTTAACTCAACTGATGTTAATTGCAGGTTTTTCTATTCTCATTTTATTTGTTGTCATGTCAAGTTTGACATCAAATTAGTTGAGTTGGAGCTTTAATGGCGCATTTTAGGAATGTTATAGAAATCAAGTTAGAAGTTTACTATTTTTCATATAACTTGTCCATATCAGTCTTCTACCTCAATTACTTTCTCTTGTCTAATATAACTTGAAATTTGCAGTTGCTAATGAAATCAATAGACACAAATTTCTTCTACTAAATTCGACAGAAGGAAAACTGACTATAGAAACTCATGGAATCATTCAATCGTAGTGAACACAATTTATAGTTGGGAACCAAACCGGGGAAAACCCCTCCTCTGTTTGTATTAAATCAGATGAGAATAATAATCTATTACAATGACAGCTTCAATAATTGAACCTCAACCTACACTACTATACTAATCTCCTCCTCCTGAGTCTGTATTGCCCAATACTTAGGAAAAATAGACCTCTTATTTCCTCTTATTTCCTTGTGTAATTCCTTCTCCTAAAAAATAGGAAAGCTCCTATTTCCTTGCGTAAATACCAAGAGAATTAGCTCACCAGCTCAATGTAAACTCTAGACACTCAACTAGTATACAACAATAATTACAATTATGCCTTTCTCCTCCCCTCCATTAGGAAATTTGAATTTCATGCATGACTAGTTAACTGAGAGATCAATGAGTTAAAAATAATTATAGCTACTCAACTGAACTCATACTAACTCCATTCTAGACTACATCTCAGATAACTGAGTTTCACTAAATACAACTCCACTAGATAGTTGGATCTTACCAATAAACTCATGCACAACTCTACTTCTTTCCCATAAACTCAAATTAACTGACTTAACTAGGTGACTTGGACATGCCACTCCTGCTAACTGTTTGGCAACTCATCCTTCTGAAGTGGAAATTTGAATTTCTCCATTTGACTAAGGCACAAGTCAAATGAAGTATTTTCTTGCTGCAATTTAACACTCCCTCTTAGAAAGAAAAGGGTTTTGAACAACCCCAATCTTTCTCCTATGGAACTTGAACTTTCCTCTTGACAAATCCTTAGTCAATATGTCTACATCCTACTCCTCTATAGGAATATATTGTAACATAACAATCCTCCTATCCACACAATCTCTCAAGTGATGGTATTTGATGTCTATATGCCTGGACCGATCATGAAATATTGGGTTTTCGGAGAGTTTTATCCAACTTTGATTGTCACAATGGATCAATGTAGGCTCCATCCCCTAACTAAAAAGACCAACAAGGATCTTCCTCATCCAAATAGCCTTGCATAATACTTAACTAGCAACCATATACTTAACCTCTGCTGAGTTGGGTTCTATAAATCTTTGTTTCTTGTTGTACTAAGAAATTGTTGCTAATCTAACACTGAAAACTACTCCTGATGTGCTCTTCCTATTTGAGGGACTCCCTACCTGATATACATCTTTGAAGCCTTGGATATTCACTCCATTAGTATACATGTACCATAAACCAAAGTTTGTTGTGCCTCTAAGGATCTTAGAACATGTTTTTTTTCTTTCCAATGAAGCTTGCAAGGCTCCACCATGAACTGACTAAGCTGATTAACTGAAAAATAAATATCAGGCCTTTTTTCACCAAGCACATCAGGGACCCCACCAACTGTCTATAGATAGTTCCATCTACTACTTGTCCTATAGAATCATCTTCTTTCCTCCAATTATTACCTAGAGAAGTATCCATGGGTTTGAAATCCTACATGTGGAATCTCTAAAGGATCTTAGAGGTGTAATTCCCATGTCCAAAAAATATTTCTCCATTTACTTGCCACACCTCCAAGCCAAGGAAGCAGTGCATCAAACCTATATCCTTCATCTCAAACTCTCTTGCAAGGTCCTCCTTGTAAGACTAAATCAACCTTTCATCTCCTATCAATATCAAATCATCCACATAGAGAACTAATATGAGAATACATCCATATACCATAATTTATTAGAGATTAGCATCTTCTTCACTCTTAATGAAGCCCAATCCCCTGAGCTAAGAATCTATGCGAGTGTACCAAGTATGAGGTGCCTCCTTGAGACCATAGAGGGATCTATTGAGCCTACACGCATGGTCTCCATGCTAAAGGTCTCAAACCACTTAGGTTTCTCAATGTAGATCTCTTCCTCAACCAATCCATTGAGGAAGTTAGTTTTAGCATCCATTTGGTGGATCCTCCACCCAAACTGTGTTGCCAATGCAAGTATGCTCCTGATAGATGAGTATATTACCACAGGGGCAAATGTCTCCTCATAATCAATCCCCTCCACCTGTGAGAAGCCTTTGGCCACAAATTTGCCCTTGTACTTCTCAATACTTCCATCAATTTTGTGTTTCACCTTATACAACTTCTTGCAACCAATAATTGATTTTCCCTCAAGTTTAGGTACAACCTCCCAAGCATCATTCTTCATGATGGATTCATAATACTCCACCATGGAATCTATCCACACATGTTAGGAAACTTCATCTTCAAAATAACATGGCTAAAAATCAATCAACTCTGACACAAGTTTCATATATCCTATAAATTGTTTTGGTGATATCCTCTATCTGTGCAAGGATCTAGGAGCTCCAACCTTCTCCTGAGCTTCCTACACGAATATCTTAACCATCATCTTCCTCCCTTCTCTAGAAGTCTCTATGTGAGTGGTTTTCTCCACTCAGTCTACTCTCTGATCCTCCACATGCAACTACTCCACATCATCCTCCTATAATGTACTCTTGCCTTTGAGAAATATTTGACTCTGTGGCCTTGACTGAGGCTCCTCCTCTACACTTAGGATCCCCTCCTCTGGTGGTATGCTAAGATCTCACTCTAGAGAACCCCTTAGGTCTTTCTCCTAATAAAATCTCACATCCCTCCTCATAACATCCATCTTGATTGAGGGAAAGTACACCTAGTAAATATGAGGTGTCTCTTTGTTTCCTACAACTACCCCCCTCTCTACAGTGGGATCCAACTTTTTCCTTATATCTTTGCAGACATGAAAATAGACTATGGATCCAAAAATGTGAAAGTGGGAGACATTTGGCTTCCTCCCAGTGAAATCCTCTTTAGATGTAATCATTCTAAGAATTTTGTGAGGGTTCGTGTTCTGCAAATAAACAATTGTATTGTAAGCTTTTGCCCACAAGCACAGTGGCAATCCCTAGTCATGCAACATCACTCTAGAAACTCCTGCAATACTTCTATTTTTACTCTATATAACCCCATTTTTCTGTGGGTTGTGGGGTGTAATCAACTCCCTTTTAATGCCCTCCTTGTCACATAATTCTTTGAAGGAATTAGACACATACTCTCTTCCATTATCACTTCTTAGGGATTTATTTTTATTTCCAGTCTCATTTTCAACTAAGGCTCTAAATTCGATTAACTTTCAATAAACCTCATCTTTCTTCTTCACAAAATAGATCCAACATTTGTGAGAAAAATCATCTATGAATATCACATAGTACTTGTGATTTGCAGTTGATACTATGGAAAATGGTCCACAAACATCTGAGTGAACCTGCTCCAAGATGGCTCCATCTCTACTTTCTTAGCCCTGCAAGGAGGATTTAACATATTTTCCAAGATTGAATCCCTTGTAGACATCATTTAGATCAAGGGTGCAGTTTGGAAGTCCAATGGTGATCTGCTACATTATTTTCAAAGCTCCATGGTGTAGGTGTCCCATGAACCTATGCTAGATCTCTCCAATATCTCATCTCTGAACACGTTATTCCTTGATACTCCTGATGTGCATACATCCAACTCTACATTGTAGATATTTTTAACTCGAACACCATTTTTTTACTTTTCCAATAGTAACATACTTTAGATAAGTCTTCCCTTTACTGAACACCACAACTATAGAAACTAGATTTTTGTTCAAAACAAGAACATATATTACATTCTTTAGGTGAGGTTGGGAGCTTGACTCCCTCTTAAAGGTGAAAATTCCAATTCCTTTGGTACTATACCTTCTATCATCTCCAGGATCTATGTGTAATTGTAAGTCCTTCTCCTCTATGATGCTAAACAAATCCTTATTTCATGTCATATGAAATGAAGCACCAGAGTCTAAGTACCATACACTACCTCGTACAATACTTTTCATACATTCCATGAGGTTAAAATATAACTCGAATTGTGATGTGAGATAATCTCCTCTTACTCCTATTGTAGGCTTCTTATTGGATTTATTATGTGGACACTTGGTTTCATGGTGTCCATCCTCATAGCAGTGAAAGAATTTAATTTTACTGAGGTATTTCTTCTTGCCATGGTTTTGGATGGATTTTTCCTTGCCTTGTACCTTCTTACCTTTGGCTTTCTTTCCTTTTCCTAGTAAAGAAAAGTTTTCTTCCTCATCAATTTTGGGTATGACTCCATCTCTAGTGTTTCTTCTAATCTCCTCCTATACCAAGTCATACCAAAGTCTCTCCCAATCTGGGAGCTTGTCTCTACCATTAATTGAATCCCAATAGTTGTGCCAGGAATTTGGAAGAATAATAAGTGCTAAGCTCATAAGTTCAGATGGATGCACAAACCCTCCAACTCCTCCAAGTTCATATTTCACCTCAGTGAATCTAGATATATATTGAACAATAGTTTCCTTTTTATTCATTAGAATTTTCTTGATCTTATCTCTCAATGCCAACGTCCTGGCATCACTGCTACTTTGGAATAGGTCTATGAGGGTTTTCAACATTGTAAATGGAGTCTCTTTTCCATGCCAATTCAAAACCACATGGTCTTTGACTCCCTCCATGATAATCCTCCTAGATTTTTTTGTGCATTTCTTCCAATAGGATAGTTTTTGTGCATCTGATGCTATTGTTTTTGGAATATTCATTTGTGTGTAGCCCAATATTCCATTGTCATCCAACACAACTTCCATCCTATCTTTATAGGCACAAAAATTTGAGGTTCCCTCCAATGCATACTCAAGCCTTAATCCATTGACACTGAAGAATACATGCAACACAAATATGGTGTTTAAAATTTCTTTAAGAGATGATCAGGAACCTATTTTATATATAGTTTTCAATAGCTCTGATACCATGTAGAAATAACTCGAAAGTTGAAGTTGCTAATGAAATCAAACTGAAATCAATAGACACAAATTTCTTCTACTAAATTTTGTGGAAGGAAAATTGATAATAGAAACACATGTAATCATTCAATCACAATGAACACAATTTTTACAAAGGAACCCAAATGGGAAAAATCGCTTCTTTGTTTGTATTAAATCAGATGAGAACAATGATATATTAAATTGACAACTTTAATCCTTGAAGTTCAACCTGCACTGGGATATTGATCTCCTCCCCCAGAGTCTTCTTTGCCCAATACTTAGGAAAAATATGCCTCTGCTTCCTCCTAATTCCTTGCACAATTCCCGCTCCTAAAAAATAGGAAATCTCTTATTTCTTTGCGCAAATCCCAAGAGAATTATCTCACTTTCTCAATGAAAACTCTGTACACTCACTTGTATACAATAATAATTGCAATTATGCATTTTTCCTCCATTCCACTAGGCAATTCTAATTGCATTCATGACTAGGGATATTTTTAATAAATTGACTAGTTAACTGAGAGATCAATGAGTTAACAATAGTTACAACTAATCAACTAAACTCATATTGACTCCATTCTAGACTACATTTGATTTGAATTTAAACAGGAACACAACAAATTACAAATATAACCATAAATACAAATATGCAACAGAAATAACACTTCATTTCATTAATATCAAATACTGAAATATGCTTACAAACAGAATGGAAATAAGACTAGCTCGGGCGATGGTAGCTTATCTCTGAGAAGAGACGTGGAGGCTACATGCCTCACAGTTGTGTTACAATGAGGCTCAAAGGCCTATTTATCATTGAGAAACAATGGAAAGCCCTAAACATCCAAAAACCTAACCCTAGGAGATGAAGAGCCAAACTATGGGCACTGTTTGGGTAAATTGGTACATCAACTTCCGGGGATCGTAACTTTGGCATATGATCTTCATTTGACATGCATAATAGCTCCTTAGAAATATTTATCTGAGGAATACAACTTTCAAGTGGCCAACATCACTCTATAATACATGTTAGCCCCATTTTTCCCAAAATACATCATTTAGGGCCTCAAAACAGCTCTGGAAGTTCTGGACCCAAAAAAATGCCAAAAATAGTAAATTGTGCTACAAATAAGGAAACTGAATACGTAGGTGGCCACCAACGTCCACCTAGATCATTCCTCCCCTCTTAGGAAGCAATGGTCCCCATTGCATTGAGTGTCTCCATGAAATGGGGAAACTTCTGCTAAACTTGGTCCCTAGTGAGCCACTTGCCTTGGTATAGGAGTTGGCCAGCTTTGATAACCCGATATAGTTGGATCTTCTACTGGCGAGTTTTCTTGACCTATGTGTCCATAATCCAATCAATCGTGGCTTATTCCATGCAATATGGGTTTAACTCTATTGGTGTGAGTTGTTCTGCAATGTTTGATGTGTCCAGTAATGGTGGGAAGTATGATCGAAGGTGGTCCACATTGAACACTAGGTATAGGCCAAGGAATTGGGGAATTATGAGCTCAAAATAATTATCTCCCACAACCTTTTTAATGGTGTCAGGACCATGTCGAAGTGGTCTTAGCTTTTGATGGGGTCTAGTAAGGCATTCTTTCTGCAAATGAAGCCAAACTTTGTCGCCCACCTGAAACTTCTGTGGCACCTTATGTTGATCATGTCGCCACTTGTACTTGGCCTTTGACTTCTCCAGCATGTCGTGAACCTACTGAATGATGTGTTGGATGTGTTGAATAAATATAGTCTCTTTATCAGCCTCGGATAATATTTTGTTTGTGTAATCATGTGCAGCATGGAAACATCAATCAGACACAATGGTTGAAATCCTAGACCCACTTGAAAGTGACTATGACCAGTCAAGATATTGAGAGCTCTATTATAATTATGTTGTACATATGGAAGACTCTCCTCCCAAGTTTGAGGATGCTTGGAGTTGTACATGCGGAGTATGTGCACTATCATCCTATTGATGACCTCCATTTGGCCATCAGTCTGGGGATGGAAGGCAGTCAACTTGGTGAGCTTGGTGTCCAATAGTGTCCATGGGCTTCGCCAAAATTTTCTCAAGAACCTTCTATCCCAATCTAATATAATGGTCTGCGAGAACCCAAAATGTACCCATACTCATTCAAAGAAGAGCTTGGAAGTGTCCTTTGTGGTGATATTCTTATTAGTGGTCACCAATATAGCCATCTTAAAATATGTCCATGACCAAAAATACATAGTCATTACCGTGTTTTGTCAAAGGGAGGCTAGACATATAGTACATGGAGATGGTTTCCCATTGCTAGCTAGGAGTAGGCAGAGGAGTGTATAGGCCTTGCTTCTTGATGGATGGATTGGTGATGGTGTAGGAAGTGCATGATCTGATATATTTCCCAACATCCAGTCAAAGTTTGGGCCAATAGAAGTACTTTTGTAGTACACCCACAGTTTTCTCCACCCTAAAGTGTCCTATGATATGACTGTAGTGTGCCTCCCAAATTATTATGGCATGCTTGCTTGAAGGAACACAAATGTGGCCCAGGTAGTGTAATAATGCATCATGGAGGTAGAAATCAGGAAATTGATTCCCATCTACTAGCATCTAGTATGTGGAGGCGAACTCTAGATCATTTTGGTATAGTTGCAGCCATCCAAAGGTCTTGTGACAACAAGAGTTGAGAACAATAGTCAATGCTACAACTAGGGGTTGGCTCAGGTAGTCGACAACATGATTGTTGTTGCCCTTTTTGTATTTAATGTTCAAGTGGAATTGTTGCATATATGTAGACCACAGCTTATGGTGATTGTCCTGCAACATCCCCTATGTCTCTATAAATAGAAGAGGTCGGTGATCGGTGTGGATGATTGTCTCCTTCTCTAGAATGTAGTGCTTCCACTATCAGCAAGCTTGCATGATGGATTAAATATATTTATCATAGGTGAAGTACATCCAAATTTTATCAGAAAGTGTCTCACTATGACAGGCCACTGGATACCCGTGTTGGTTAAGGACCGCACCAATAGCATAGTCTGAGGTGTCTGCCTTGATTTCAAATGGATGTTGCAAGATGGGCAGTGTGAGTAATAGTGTAGACTAGAGGCAGTGCTTCAACTCAATGAATGCCTTCTATTGGGACTCGAACCAAGAAAACTTTGCTTTTTCCCCACCCTTAGTAATCTGATTCAAAGCCCAAGTGATATGGGAGAATCTCAACACGAACCTCTGAATAAAAATTGGAAGGCCCAACAAGCTGCGAAGCTCTGTTAGAGTGGTCGAGGTTGGCCAAACACAAAGAAATTGGATCTTGGTTGGGTCCACATGCATGCCATGCTCATCTATGATGTACCCCAAGTATTGGACCTGACTCATGCCAAAGGTACATTTCTCCAAGTTAGCACACATTTTGTATTGCTGAAGGTTTTGAAGGACCTCCAAAATGTGTTGCAAGTTTTCTTCCAAACTTTCACTCAAGATGAGGATGTCATGCAAATAAACCACCACAAACGAGTTGGTGAAGGGCTGGAATATGTCATCCATTAGCCTCATAAAAGTAGCGAGGGCATTTTTCAACCCCAAGGGCATAACCAACTATTCAAAAAGGCATTCCTTGGATTTAAAGGCAAACTTCCATACATGTGTGGCCTCTATTAGAACCCGATGATAACCAGACTGCAGATCGATCTTGGTGAAATACTTGCTGCCCTTGAGTTGGTCCAGCAAGTCATCAATCTGTGGGATTGGATACCTATTCCTGACAGTGATATTTTTTAATGCTTGATAATCAATGCAGAGCCTCCAAGTTCCATCCTTCGTTTCTACGAGTACAACGTTCCCTTTTTGTAGAAATTCCTGGATTTTCCACTTTATCTCTTCATTCTCCTAAATGGAGCGACGATACAATAGCCCATTGGGCAGAGGTGCTCTTGGAGTCAGATCGATTGAATGCTTGACCTCATAATGCAAGAGTACCTCTGTGGGTGAGGAGAAGATGTCCTTGTATTCTTCCATGACAACGTCCACCTGCTTCTACTTCTTGGAGGAACCCTTCCCGGGGACCATGGATGTGACTATGACCTTCAGCTTACATTGAGAGTGAATCATCAGGAAAAACAATACCCATTCTGGGAGATGACCTTACTGCATTTCTTAGAAGAGATCAAAGAGATGGCAATAGGTGGGGCCACCTCTTATATCTTGTATAAATTAGCATCCAAAGAAATAATAATAGAGTGAGGTCTAGACTCATATACAACATGTTACTTTAATAAGTATGGTTTTCTTAATAATACATCACAAACTTCAAGAGGAGAAACATCACACAGTACCTCATCTGTGAAGGGCTTGATGTTGTAGGGAAGGTGACACTACTGGCTAACGCAGATATCTCATCCTTGGTGAAGCCACCCGATGATGTATGGTTATGGATGCAATGTAGTCAGTAGGCCTAGCCACTTCACAACCTCTGCTAAAATGAGGTTCTTTTGCCTCCCATTGTCGAAAATGAACTGCAGCAAAGAACCCTTTACCCACATCTATGAGTGGAATAGGCGCTCCGCCTCTTCTAGATCTTCAGGCTCAATCTTCTGGATCTTGGTGCTGGCCACCATAGAACTGAGCTCTGCATTGATGATCTGCTTCCCTTTGTCATTCCCCTTGTTGAGTTCTAACTCAAATTCATAACATGCATCGGACTCAGAAGCCTTCAGCTCGGCCACCAGTGACTGCTTGGCTTGATACTCACTTGTGTTTTGAGTGGAGCTCTTCTGGAACTCACACCACTTTCATATGTCCTTATTTGTCTTCATGATGTTTTTATTTTCTTTCCACTTCAGTGGGTTATCCTGGGTTGCCTTACCATGGCCTTTCCCTTTAATTTGTGGTTTGGGGGCACCTTTCCCTTACTTTGGATTTGCGGATCCACAAGTCTTGATTTTTTGTCTAAGTTTCTACTAAATCTTGGCAGTGTATCAGTATGTCGTGTCGAATGAGGAGATTTCTAGGAACTACATCTCATCCTAGATGTACCTTTGTATGAAACTGTGATACTTGAGTACCAAATGTTTATCAGAATCCTTGATCCTCAACTTCGTGTGAAGTGTATGAAAAACATTGGTAAACTTTGGCACATCTTGGTCCCTTCCCAGTCGCAATGTGGTCCACTTTATGTACTTATCCTCAAAGCTCCCAATAGGGTAGTACTTCTCCTTGATTGCATCCCGGAACAAATCCCAAGTGGGTATGGCTGAAAATAGTGAGGGCATACTTTCATCCTTCCGCTCATAGTAGGTTTCCCACCAATCCTTGATGTGGGGGGCAGCTTTTAGAAGAGAAAAAGTAATCCTTTGCTGGCTGGAAAAATCATGAATAGAAAAATATCCTTCTACCAGATTTAACCATTTATTTACAACATCCGCATCTATCTGACCCTCAAATATGGAAATGTCAAAGTTAACTTGTAACTTAAAAGGTGTGGCGCTTCTAGAGTAGTTGTTGGAAGTAGATGTATCACCCCTGGGTAGTCGTTGAAGGATCTGGGAAGAGTTGTCCATCATTGCGTTCCTTTGTTGCTCGAGAGATTATTTAAGAAATATTTTGATAGGATCTCCTTCCCCCTCATCTTTCTTTTCTTCCGCCATGGGAAGTCGTCCAGATATGCGAGGTTGGTCTTGGAAATCTTCCACCAGTTCAAGCCCTAACTCCTTATATCTTGACCCTATTAGGGACATGCAAAGAAAAATAGAGAAATGGTAGACCACTCTGATACCACTAATCCTAATTTAAATAGGAACACAACAATTACATATAACCATAAATACAAATATGTAGTAGAAATAACACTTCATCTCATTAATATCAAATACTAAAATATGCTTACAAATAGAATGGAAATATGACTAGCTTGGATGATGGTAGTTTCTCTCTGAGAAGAGATGTGGTGGCTACATGCCTCTCAACTATCTTACAATGAGGCGCAAAGGCCTATTTATTATTGAGAAATAATGGAAAACCCTAAACATCCAAAAGCCTAACCCTAAGAGATGAAGTGCCAAACTATGGGCCCCTTTTGGGTAAATTGGTACATCAACTTCCTGGTGTCATAACTATGGAATGTGATC
This sequence comes from Pinus taeda, assembly GCA_000404065.3. Classification (NCBI taxonomy): domain Eukaryota; kingdom Viridiplantae; phylum Streptophyta; class Pinopsida; order Pinales; family Pinaceae; genus Pinus; species Pinus taeda. The sequence continues at coordinate 86,929 of APFE030402933.1, forward strand.
TTCATCTGATACGCACAATGCCTCCTTAGAAATATCTATCCTAGGACTACAACTTTCAAGTGGCCAACATAGGTCTACAACTACAACTTTCAATTGGCCAACATAGGTCTACAACTAAAAAAATGAAAGAGATAATGGTGGGGGTCCAAGTGGAATAGGTAGGTGGCCACCAACATCCACTTGGATCAGTCCTCCCCCATTAGGAAGCAATGGTCCCCATTTCATTGAGTGCCTCCATGAGATGGGGAAACTTCTACTGAATTTGGTCCTTGATGAGCACTTTCCTTGGTGCTTGAGCTTCCCAGCTTTGACAACCTGATATAGTTGGATCTTCTACTGACGAGTGTTCTTGACCTATGTGTCCATTATTTGATCAATTGTGGCCTATTCCATGCAGTCTGGGTTTGACTTTGTTGGTGTGATTTGTTCTGCAATGTCTGATTTGTCCAGTAATGGTGGGAAGTGTGGTCAAAGGCATTCCACATTGAACACTGGGTGTAGACCAAGGAATGGGGGAATGCTAAGCTCAAAAGCATTTTCTCCCACAACCCTGGTAATGTTTTAAGGACTATATCAGAGTGTTCTACGCTTCAAATTCGGTCTAGTAAGGCATTATTTATGCAAATGCAACCAAAATTTGTCTCCCACCTGAAACTTTGTTGGCAGCTGATGTTGATCATGTCGCTACTTGTACTTGGCAGTTGACTTCTCCAAGATGGCGTGAACCTGTTATCAGATGTGTTGGATGTATTCAATAAACTTGGTCTCTTTATCAGCCTCGGACAATACATGTGTGGATTATGTCTGTGTAGTAGCATGTGGCATGGCAACATCAAACGAACACAATGAATGAAATCCTAGACCCACTTGAAAGGGACTACGACCAGTCGAGCTATGGAGAGCTCTATTATACCTGTGTTGCACATATGAAAGACTCTCATCCTAGGTTCGAGGATGCTTGGACTTGTACATGTGGAGTGTTAGGTTCCTATACCAATAGGTTTCATTTTTCATGATTGACTGGGGAAGTGCCAAATATGTTCATCCTTTCCATGCTGCAAAGGTTTCCATATTTTGAAGACAAATGAAGAAAATTAAAAGAAAAATCAAAGGGAAAGAAGAAGGAAATGGTCAAGAGAAAAATGAAAGAAATCAACCCCAAACAAAAGACCAGGAAAGTGTGCTAGTTCAAATGCCACTACTGTTCCATTTTTGAAGAATTTCACTATGTACAGTTGCTTGACTCTTATTATGGTTCATGAATGGCCAAACAACTTAATCTTGGCCAAGTTCATATTTGAATTTATTTGTCTTAGAATAGAGAATAAAGGTTTGTCCAAACAGTTCAAGCTTGGCAGATGAGTAGATAGGTAGAGAAGCAAAGGAACCCAATTGTTTAATCTGGGCCCTTGGAAGAGATAAGGGTATATTTAGATAGGATGGTAGCTAAAAGAAAAGAAGAGAATCAGGGTTTGATAGTTCAAATGAACCTAAGGAGAATGAAGAAAAAATGTTAGGAGTAAGAGGATGGGTAAGCAGTTTTGATGTAGCAGAAGCAGGTTTATGAGCAATTTTGTCCTTTGAATATGTTTTATCTCATGGATATCATAAAGTGCTATGGCAAGGTGGTTACAAAACAACTAAAGCATGACTAATTTCCCTCCTCATTTTTTCCAAGAACACTTACTAACATCCCCTCAAGGACATTGAGATATGCTCAGTGCTCCTACTTCATTTCATTTTATGAGAAAGACTAAAGTGAAACTTTGTTTTACTTAGGCAAAGGAAGCCACATTTCTTGTGTAAAACATTTATCTTCTATTAAGCCTAAGTTTCTAACTCTACAACTTAGTGCTTCCCTTCAAAACCCATATTAACATGCTAACTCTATTATATAGCTCCTAAATAATATTTCCCCTCCCATACTATGTAAAAATGCATAAAATCCCTGCAAAACTTTAATATCCAACCCCTCGCAATTATAGCCATATATCAAAGTTTTTCAGGAATTATTGGTTCATTTGGAACCTTATAATAACCCCTCCGCATACACAAACTATGGAATTTATTTAACACTTGGTTAAATAAATAACCACGCCCACAAAAGCCCAATAACGAAAGTTTATAACCCAAAAACATTACAAAACATTGAATATTATATGTGTCCCCCGCACCATAGACCTCCACAATCTCCGCATCCCGTCCACCGTTAAATCGGGGCACTCAAATCGGACGGTCCGCAACTGTATCACGACCCCTCCAACACCCGATCGTTACCTTCCGAGAAAATGGCAGCTTTGCCACCGTACAGGGGACACACATTGCCCGCCTGGCACTATCGTGATCCCTCCGCCAAAAACTGCCTTTGCTCAAAAGTGGTGCGATAATACCATTTACTGCCCCCGCTTCCCACCGCTGACATCGTCGCCCAGGTCATCACCCATGTCAGCTGCCACCTCACCACTGTATCATCCACCGTGTCTGCCACGTCACCACCAAGTCAGCTTCCGTACCCTCACTACACGACAAAGATTATGTCATGCTGACGTCACCCGACCAAAGTGCGCCAAAAGCCTGCCAAAATCAAATTTTTGTTAAAAAGGTGTAAAATGCCATTTTTTGTTCATTTTCCTTTGTTTCTTCTATGCAACCTCTGCATTCTCTTTTACATCTGAAGCAACATTTTAACTGCACAATCCGCCACCCAGAGAAAATTGACACCACAGCTCGGCCCCTCAGCTCGGTCTGCCACCTACATTTTGCACAGGACGTCCATTAAACAAGTATTTACCCGAGTTCTGCTCCCAAACCCTATTTTTCTAGTTTTCTCTGTAAAATTCACCAAAAAATGCCCAAATTTGAGTTAGAAACACAGCGGTGCATTCAAACTCGTGCACTATTACCACTGCTTTTGCCCAATTTTTCCAAAAAATCCTACAAACTTCGTCTCCCTCTGCAAATTTCTCCTACTGAGCTAAACTCGAGTTCACTTTAAGTTTTCATTTGCTAAATGAAAAAGCCCTGAACTGTTTTTGTTCATTATTTACTGAAAAAACTGTGCAAGCTTCGTTTTCCACTACAAATTCTACCCGCCAAGTCAAATACGACTCGTTGCAGTCTGCAAATCCTCTGAGAAAATCCCCAGAGCCACTGTTTTACTTACTATTGCTATACAAACCCACATTCCAATTAAAAAATCACAAGAGAATTTACAAAATGGAAGCCCCTGCTCCAGTGGCCCTCAATGTTGCCCCTCTTAATGCTCCACATAAAGAACTTGAATGGTTACCCCTAGCTGACAGGGATTTCCAAATCAAGGATTTAACTGGCCATAAATCTCATCTCCAGGACTTCTGTGAGATCAGGAACAACTACAGAAACAAAGCTGATATATTTGGAATTTGGGAGTCCAATATGCCCATGTATTACCTTCCTTCTGTCAATGTTTTTCCTGACCTCATCCACCAATGCCATGCCAATTATGAGCCTACTCAAAGGGAAGTGGTGTCCCCTTCTAGAACCATTCTATTTTATATCACCCCTAAATCCATAAATGAAATGCTACACTTCAAGCGAACTGGTCCTCTGACTCCTCTTTCCTTGGGACTTTTGCTTGACCAAGGTGCCAAATTGCCAAGTTTAGAGATAACCAGAATAGGCCAATTATTTATGAAGCCAAATTGTCAACCTCAGCAACCTCCTCCATATCTAGACTCATGGTTTACTGAAGCAGGAAAATTTATTATTGACATGATATCCTACATCCTGGGATTCAAAACCAATGAGTATGTAGACGAAACCACATTGATCCTCTTGTCCATTTTTACTCCAGGACAGCCCCCTGTTGCCAAGTATGATTATGCCACCTTCATAGCTGATAAGATCCATGAGTAGTTCATGAGCATGGATAGAGAAAGAGTGTTTAAATACGCATCATACATATATCATTTATTGTTGTACTATCAGCCAGATAGTTTTCAAATTCCCCTCAAAAAATTGGATTGTAAAGGAGAGAGAAGGTCTGTAATCTTCTAGACCTCAGTCTTCCACCATGTTTATAGCTCTACTTACACTTAGTGTGAGTTCATTGAATTATTCATACATCCATCATCCTCTTTATTGATGAGAACTCCTCCTACTAGACTTTCTGGTGAAATGCAGAAGATTCTACAGCTCTCCAAGAGCTACAGCATAGGTGACTAGTACTTTTACCAGAATCACACTGTAATCTGAATATATGGTTGTGAGTTGTGCCCCTACAAATTGCCAAAATATGTGCCAATGAGACTGTTTGCACTAGAATACTTCAGACAATTTATCCAAGCAGACGTAATCCATTTCTATGAGGCCAAGGCACAACTCAAAATAAGAAATCAACTGGGCCCTTTCATCTTCAATAAAAGGGAAGCCTGGCAGGAGGCTAACGACATTTTAGGGCACCAACTTAAGTTGAAACAGAGTTTTTATTGGGCACCATATGACCCCAATCATTTCATAAGTTATAGGAAAGTGAAAAATAAGATGCCAACATATGTTCATTGCAAAATCCATGAAATCCAGCAATATGCTAATCAACAAGAATGGTTAGAAGGCACATTAGTGGAAGAAATTATTGAGGAAGAGAGATTGGAAAGAGACATGAAAGAACTTGAAAAAACGCTTGACCTAGACTCTTTTGGACAGGTATCCTTCAAGCTACCTCAGCACATGGGAGGTGACACATCTTTTGCTGGAACTTCTCAGCAACCATCACAAAAGACCAGCACAGGGTCAGCTAAGGGCAAGCAAGTGATGGATACAGAGCAACAAACAATGGCGGATCAGCCTGCCACATCAAAAGGATAGGGTCAAGGGCAAGTTCCCCCAGCTCAAACCAAGGCACCAGAAGTCCCTGTACTACAGACTCCTCAAAATGAGGAAAACAACAGAAAGAGAGATAGAGAAGAGGGTACCCCTACCAGTGGATCAGCTGAACAACCAGGAGATAAGAGGCAGAGATTGAATCCCTATTCTGAGGAGGAATTTTTAGAAGAAACCACAAGCAGCATGAGGAATGAGGAAAGGACTGAGCAGCAAACCTCTCCAATGGTGGGCACATCAACTAGCTCATTCCAGCAAGAGCTAGAGAAGCAACATAGTGTGGAAATTTCATCCACTAGGCCTCAAAGCAAGCAAGGCTCAGATATTAAGAAAACTTTCACCGAGATAAAAGCAAAGAATGATCCAATGAGGATGCAACTTTATAATCATCTGATGAGGACAGCACCCACTAATCAACAAAGGCTAATGTATGCTTATGATATTCAAGAAAAGAAGATGATCCTCAGTCATTTGAAGCCCAAAATACAGCAACCATAGTCAGCTGTTGATTATATTAGAACCAATCTGGAAGTTCTCTCTAAAGACATCCACCCAATAGACTAGATTGAATTACACAAAAAACTGGGGAAATGGTGTACTCCACCTTGGCAGACAAGGCATTGCTCGCCCACAAACTGCAAAATTCATTGCACAATACCTCTGCCCATTTAGAATTGAAAAAGGCTTCCTCCTTAGCCAAGGATAACAGGATTAAGTCCTTAGAAGAAATTATCATTGAGCTTGGGCATGATCCCAAGGATGCAAAGGGCATCAAGGCACTCATAAAGAAAAAAGAGGAGGATATAGCTGCACTAAGGAGACAATTAAAGATATATGTTACCATGCATCCACAAACAACAAAGTTGGTACAGAAAATGGTAGAGGAAGACATGGTGGACTTATTGATAAGGATGAATCAAAGGTTAAATGATACGGAGCAAGAATTGGAGAAAGCATTGCAAGCCAAGCAGGGAGATTCGACCTCCCAACCACCTGAAACAGCTCCAACAGTTGCCACTGCCCCTCCCACAGTTGCAGCAGCAGTCCCTCCCACTGTCCCAGCATCAATAGCAGGTACCTCAGCTTCAGCAGTAACAACAACAACAGCACCAGATACCAGCATGAGCATGGAAGAGATGATGAAGGCAATAAAGGAGTTAGAACTCCAAATGGCAAAGCTAAAGGAAGCCAAAGAAAAATTGGCCAAGTTAGAGGTAAGCTATGATAAATCTAAAATAACTATGGTAGAAAAAAAAAGAGAGGTAAAGGCCTTGGAAAATAAGGTAAAATCCTTGGAGAAATATCTTACTCTTCATAAACCTCTATCAAAAATCAAAACAATTTTGTGGACTGAAATTGGCCAATCCACCACTGATCAATGGAGGTCAATACAGACTATCCATGAGCAAATTGAATAGATAGAAATAGCCCAAGTAGAGATTAAAAAGGCCAAAGCATCATTGGGAAACATGCCTGAATAGGCCAATAGACTAATTCATTTTTTGAATACGCATACCAAAGAACAGCTAGCAGCTCTAGATATCAAGGACAGAACAGACACCATTTTGACAGTGAAAAAGGTGTTGACCATGAGGAATTTTATACAGAATCTAGAGAGAAAGTGTCAAGAAATGCAGATAGAAATAAATGCTTTTACAGAAAATTTTACAGTCTTGCAGCAAAAGGGTCTACCTAGTTTGTTAACCAGCAACAAAAAACTGTTGACACATGAACAATATGCTCACAGGGTGAATACATATCTTTCCAATCAGATCACAGCATCATCAAGCACTTCAGAAGACATAGCACCTCCCTCTGGACAAAGCTTATATAGCAAGTTGGAAAATATGTTCTATATTGAGCATGAAATAACACACCTTTTTGAAGTCCAGCCCAACTTCTACAAGTATACTGAAGTTGATGAAACATTAATAAAAATGCAAAGACACCAGTTGCCAACAGACCAATGGTGGAAGAGCATGTTGGAGGTTTTACCAAGGTAGTTCCAATTTTCCTTTATCATTTGCATTTTAATCAAATGTCAAAACACGTACCACATATCATAAAGATGAAAATAGCAGAAGGAGGAAATCAGGCTGGGACTGTAGCTCACAAAAGCAGGACCACGCATAGAATGAAAGAGTCGGGGCAGCAACTCAGCAAAGCCAATAAAAGAAAGACTATCAGCTGACTCACGGGTTGTAAAAGTCAAACTTATGTGATCAATTAAAGCGGCCAGCACAGTAGCAATTACTTCTGCATTCATTTCTCTCAGTTTCCAACAACATTTATTTCCCTTGTAAAAGTAGATGGATGAAGTTATTGCTTGATATTTTCTTCACAAGATATTTTGTAACTCTTTTTTATAAATACCTCCCTGAGAGATGTATTCGGTGTTGGTGATATCTCTTCTAGACTGTGTTGCAATTCTGAGGATTTTTAATACAAAGGCTATTGAAGTTCGCGGTGCGTTGTACCGTCTGAATGCGGACTTGATGCTCTTAGTCATGCTATAGGATTCTTGTGTCTTTATATGGATCAATAAGTTTTCCTAACCTGTGTTTTGTATTTTCTGTGTCTGCAAACTTCATATATGTTTTCATAATCTAGTAATGGAGAAAAAGAATAGCCCAGAATTTGTTTAGATACACTATGTGTTCAATCTCTATTATTATTTATGTTTTCTTCAGAGTTAGCATAAACATGAATTCTTAGCTACTCCTGTTTCCACTGATTCTTTCACTTTGAATATTAACAAGGAATTCTTTACTGCTCCTTGATAATACTCATGCATTTTCCCTCTGCCAACATGATGAAGGATTCTTAACTGCCCTTCACCCACTGGCTTTCATTCCATCTATTTCCAGATTAAAAAATTGTTCCAAGATTGATTATCTTGCTCTGTAGTATTACCTTTTGCCAAAGAAAACACACTCAGTAGTTCATTCTCACAGACTCCATTTACCCAATGGAATAAACTATTCAAACTTGCATCCCAGTTCTATCTAAGATCACCATCCAAAAGTCAAAACAAACCCCTGTACATCATAACTAGCCTAAAATACCTCAAAACAAAGCTAAACTTTAAAGAGAGAGCCCTCTCTGGATGCAGATTAGCTAGAATCTATGTCTAAAAGATTGGTCTGTGGTTACCTCGGCCGTATCCCCTCCTTAGAATCTTCCTAGGGGACAACCTAAGTGATAACATGGAGTATGTGCACTATCATCATATTGACAACCTATGTATGGCCATTAGTTTGGGGATGGAAGGCATTTGACTTGGTGAGCTTGGTGTCCAATAGTGTCGAGAGGCTTGACTAAAATTTGCTCATGAACCTACTATCTTGATCTGATATAATGGTTTACGGGATCCAAAAATGTACCCATAATCGTTCAAAGAAGAGTTTGGCAGTATCCTCTGCGGTGATACTCTTCTTGCAGGCCGCCAATATAGCCATCTTAGAAAATTTGTCCATGACCAAAAATACAAAGTCATTACCATGTTTGGTAGAAGGGAGGCTAGATATAGAGTCCATGGAGATGGATTCCCATGGTTGGCTGGGAGTAGACAAAGGAGTGTAGAGACCTTTCTTCTTGATGGATGGCTTGGTGATGGCGCAAGAAGTGTGGGATCTGATATATTTCCCAACATCTAGTTAGAGTTTGGGCCAATAGATGTAATTTGTAATGCAACCACAAGTTTCTCGACCCCAAAGTTTCATGCAATCCAACTGTAGTGCGCCTCCCAAATCTGTTTGGCACGCTCACTTGAAGGAACACAAATGTTGCCCAAGTAGCATTATAATGTGTCCTAGAGGTGGAAATCAGTAACTTTCATCCAATCTACTATCATCTGGTATGTGAAGGCCAACTCTGGATTAGTTTTGTATAGTTACGACCGTCCAGAGGTCTCATGACCACAGAGGTGGAGAACAGTAGTCAATGCTACCACTGGGGGCTGGCTGAGTTAGTCTACAACATGATCAGTGATGCCCTTTTTGTATTTAATGTTCAAGTGGAATTGTTGCAAATATGCAGACCACTTATAATGGCGGTCGTTTTGAATCTTCCATATCTCTTTATAAACTACAGAGGTCGGTGATCAATGTGGATGACCATCTCCTTCCCCAGAATGTAGTGCTTCCATTATCATTAAGGCTTCACGATGCAATACATTTCTTTATCATTAGGGTGGTACTTCCAAATTGTATCAGAAAGTGTCTCACTATGATAGGCCACTGGATTCCTGTGTTGGGTGAGGGCTGCACCAATAGCATATTCTAAGGCATCTGTCTTGATTTCAAATGCCAGCTGTAGGTCTAGGAGTGTGAGTATTGGTGTAGAGCAGAGACGATGCTTCAACTCAACGAACGCATTTTGTTGGGACTCGGACTAGGAAAACTTTGCTTTCACCCCACCCTTAGTAATTTGAATCAAAGGCCAAGCGATATGGGATAATCCCAACATGAACCTCCAATAAAAAATTTCAAGGCCCAAAAAGTTGCAAAGCTCTATTAGAGTGGTTGGGGCTAGCCAATCCCGAATGACTTGGACTTGGTTAGGTCCACATGCACGCCACACTAATCTATGATGTACCCCAAGTATTTGACCTGGCTCATGCCAAAGGTGCATTTATCCAAGTTGGCACACAGTTTGTGTTGTCGAAGGGTTTGAAGGACCTGTCAAATGTGTTGCAAGTGTTCTTCCCAACTCTTTCTCAAGATGAGGATGTCGTTCAGATAAACCACCACGAACGAGTTGGTGAAGGGACGCAAGATGTCATCCATTAGCCTCATAAAAGTAGCGGGGACATTTGTCAACCCAAAGGGCATAACCAACCATTCAAAAAGGCCTTCCATATATCTGTGGGATCTATTAGAACTTGGTTATAACCAGACTTCATATCGATCTTGCTAAAATACGTGGCCCCCTTGAGTTGCTCGAGCAGGTCATCAATCTGTGGGATTGGATACTTGCTCCTAACAATGATTTTGTTTAATGCCCAATAATCAATGCAGAGCCTCCACTTTTCGTCCTTATTTTGCACCAATACAATCGGGCTCCTAGAAGGAAAGCAACTTTGTCGAATGTGCCTTTTTTGTAGAAACTCTTTGATTTTCCACTTGATTTCATCATTTTCCATAATGGAGCAACAATATATCAGCTTGTTGGGAAGAGGTCCTCCGAGAGTTGGATCGATTGAATGCTTGACCTAACAATGCAAGGGTACCCCTGTGGGTGAGGGGAAGATGTCCTTGTATTCTTCCACGATCGCATCCACCTGCTTGGAGCAACCCTTCCTGGGGGCCATGGACGTGGCTACAACCTTCAACTTACTTTGAGATTGAATTAGAAAGAAAGCAAATTTCCTAGTCTAGGAGATGACCTTACTGCATTGCTTAGCATAGATCAAAGAGATGGCGGTAGGTGGGGCCACCTCCAGTATCCTATATAACTTAGCACCCATAGAGATAATAATAGAGCTAGGTCTAGACTCATATACAACATGCCACTTCCATGAGTATGGTTGTCCTAATAATACATCATAAAATTCAAGAGGAGAAACATCACACATTACCTCATCCATGAAGGGCTTGATGTTGTATGGAAGGTGACACTACTGGCTCACATGGATATCTCGTCCTTGGTAAAGTCGCCTGATGGCGTACAACTATGGATTTGTTGTACTCGGTAAGCCTAGCCGCTTCATAAACTTTGCTGAAATGAGTTTATTTTGGCTCTCGCTCTCGACAATGAGCTGCAATGGAGAACCCACAGGGGCTTCACTCAATGAACCTTTGTCCTATCACGTGCATTCGCGACATATTAAACAATACCCTTAATTTTACTACATATTGGAAAATACTCCTAAAAATCACATTATTTAACCTCCTGCCAATACAAACCCAATACACCTTCCCAATTTAAAAAACCCCGACTTCCACTAGATATTATAAGTATCCATTTTTTCATTAACATTTTTATACCTCTTTATATTTTTTCATTAACATTAAACTCCATTTTTTATACCTTCCAATATAAAAACCCTTTACCCCTTATATATCCCCCAATATATTATGTCATTTTTCCCTCAATATATATCCCCCAATATGAACCCACGTGGTATGGTATTTCTCTCCTAGTGGAGCCCACATGGGAGAACCCTTCACCCACATCTATGAGTGGAATAAGCACTCCCCCTCTTCTGGATGTTCAGGCTCAATAGTCTGGATATTGGTTGTGGCCACCATGGCAGTAGGCTCCGTATCAATGATATACTTCCCTTTTTCATTCCCCTTGTTGGGTTCTGACTCAAATTCAGAACATGTTTTGGACTCAGAATCCTTTATCTCGACCACCAGTGAATGCTTGGCCCGACACTCACATGTGTTGTGAGTGGGACTCTTATGGAACTCACACCACTTTCCCATGGGCTTATTTTCCTTCATGGTGTTGCTCTTTGTTTGTGGTTTTGGGGAGTTATCCTGGGTCGCCACACCTTGGCCTTTCCCTTTGCTCTATGGTTTGGGGGTTCCTTTCCTTTGCTTCAGATTCACAGATCCAAAGTCTCATTTTTTTCGTTTAATATTTTGCTCAATCTCGACAACGTATCAGTACGTCATACCGAGTGAGGAGATGTCTAAGAAATCCATCTCATCCTGGATGTACCTATGTAGACAGCCGCGATACTTGAGTACCAAATGTTTCTCACTATCCTTGATACCCAACTTCGTGCGAAGGGTATGAAAAACATTGGTAAACTCTGACACTTCCTCGTCCCTTTCGTGTCATAGTGTGTTCCACTATATGTATTTATCCTCACAACTCCCAACATGGTAGTACTGCTTCTTAATGGTGTCTCGGAACGAATCCCAAGTTGGTGCGGCCGAAAACAGTGAGGGCATAATTTAATCCTTCTACTCGCAATAGGTTTCTCACTGTTCCTTGAAGTGTGGGGCATCTTTGAGAAGAGCAAAAATAGTCCTTTCTCATCTGGAAAAATCATTAACAAAAGAATATCCTTCTAGAAGATTTAACTATTTATCTATGGCGTCTACATCTATCTGGCCCTCAAATATGGGAATGCCAAAGTTAACTTGTACCTTAAAGGATGTGGTGCTTCTAGAGTAACTATTGGAAGTAGATGTGTCACCCCTGGGTAGTCGCTAAAAGATCTGGGCAAAGTTGTCCATCATTGGGTTCCTTTGTCGCTCAAGGGCTTCGTCGAGAAATATTTTGATAGGATCTCCTACCCGCTCTTATTTATTTTCTTGCACAATGGGATGTCATTGGGATTTGCAAGGCTGGTCTTGCAAATGTTCGACCAGTTCAAGCCCTAACTCCTTATATCCCAACCTCCTTAGTGACATGCAAAGAAAAATAGAGAAAGAGAAGACTACTCTGATACCAATGATTTGAATTTAAACAAGAACACAACAAATTGCATATATAACCATAAATACAAATATGCAGAAGAAATAACACTTCATTTCATTAATATCAAATACTGAAATATGCTTACAAATAGAATGGAAATAAAACTAGCTCGGACGATGGTAGCTTATCTCTTAAAGGAGATGTGGCAGCTACATGCCTCTCAACTGTGTTATAATGAGGCTCAAAGGCCTATTTATTATTGAGAAACAACGGAAAACCCTAAACATCCAAAAAACTAACGCTAAAAAATGAAGCACCAAACTATGGGCCCCATTTGGGTAAATTGGTACATTAACTTCCCGGGTCATAACTTTGGCATACATCTCCATTTGACATGCACAATACCTCCTTAGAAAGATCTATCTGAGGACTACAACTTTCAAGTGGAAAACAAAAGTCTAAGAGCCATGTTGGCCCTTTTTTTCCCAAGAAATGTCATTTAGGGCCTCAAAATGCTTCTGGATGTTTATGACCCGAAAAAACTACCAAAAATAGTAAATTGTGCTACAAATAAGGAAACTGAAAAACTAAAAGAAATATTAGTGGGGGTCCAAGTGGAATAGGTAGGTGGCCACGAACACCACCTAGATCAAAAACACAAATAAAATGAGTTTCACTAAATACAACTCCACTCGATAGCTAGATAATAGTAATCAACTCATGCACAACTCTACTTCTTGCCCATAAATTTGAATTGACTGACTTAATTGAGTGACTTGGCCATGTCACTCTTGCTAACTATCTAATAACTCATCATGCTTGATGCAGGAGCATTTAACTTAGGGTAACATGTTTACCAAGGGAGTTGGTTTCCTAAGTTAGGATTTAATTATTTAATATATTTTTCCTATAATTTTAGGAGAGAATGAAAATTATTGTAAATATTAGAAAGTTCGAGAGTATTTTAGAAGAGTTGAGAGATTTGTGGGCTAGTTAGATATTATCTAGAGATAAGAGATTAGATGAGAGTTTTTATGGATCATGAGAGATATTGTGGGAGTTTGTTATAGATCTAGAATCTTCATTGGGTTCAAATCCACTTGTATTAATCTAGGAGAGCCCATGAGGCATGTAAGTGAGTGAGAGTGAGGGATGAGAGGCCAATGATTAGACCAAAAATTCTCTTGTAAATATTTTATTTATTAACAGATCATTTTTGAGATTTTATATACATACCTATTGTGTGGATTTTAGTTTTAGGTGGTTTTCTTAATTTTTAATTTGCATGCCCTATGTTCTGTTGCATCATTTTTGGTATCAGAATAGGAAGATTCATGCATATGGTCTTCTTGCATATGGTGAGAGGAGCGAAAGTGGTTTGGTGGTATAGCAGGCCCATTGCATAATATCCTTTTCTCTTAAATGTGTTCTCTTTAAACGTGCATATGTAATGTCAACAACACGCGATTTCAAGTGTGTGAAGAATTGTTAAGGTTGTTGTTGTTGGAGGATTGTGTGTGTGAAGATCATAATCTATCATCCAGGCATTGGAGGAGAAGATGTATCTGACCAAAAAAAACAGTTCATTTGCAAGTTGGAGGTCGAAGATAGTTGTCGTCTCTGTAATAGAATGAAAGTTGTCGTCTCTGTAATGGAGGTTGAAGATAGTTGTCGTATCTGACCAAAATTATGTGCTTACAGTGCCAAGAAATTGAGATTTATAGAGAAACTTCCAGGCCTTAAAATATTTGTAACTCGTGTTCAATGCAGAAGAAGTGGCAATGATTTTCCCAATACAAAAGTGTAGAGTGATAAGTCGGGTTTAAATGCACAGAACATCAAACTGAGCTTTAAATTTTGAGGTTTTGTCGCTTGACATTTACAACAGTGGATCGAATTTTGTTTTCCATATGATTTTCTGCAAATTGAGTGGATAACTATGGATAAGTTTTGCATTATTATGTTTTGAAATCCAGTAGTGACTCGAGCTCTAGAGTTGTATTGTGGATTATGGTTCACGACAGTGGATCATATTGTCTATTATTTATGATGTTCCGCGTATTGAGTTATGGATAGCAGTGAACTGGTCTCATGAGTTGTTGTTGTGTAAAGAATAGTGCATCGAGCTCTAGAATTTGAGTTTTGGTGTGAATGGGATGAAAGAATCAAACGTATTGTGTGAGAACCTGTGAAGCGTGAATACTTGCATTGAAAACATTATTATCATTTTTGTTGAAAGCGTTATTTGAGGTCTGTGTGAAATCATGACCTGCGTGGTTTGCGTACATCCAAGCCAAAGACAAGCCTTTATGATTGCGTGGTTTGCGTACATCCAAGCCAAAGACAAGCCTTTATGATTAAAGAAGTTATGTAATTATTTTACATGCTAAAATTATAAGCTTTAAAAAAAAAGCTAAACGTGTAAATCACTTTTTATAAAGTGACATTATAAAACAATAAATTATTTTAATATAAATCATGGGAAAGTATTGTATGGAGTAATAAGAAGGTGAGATCATAAGTGTATAAGTATAGAGTGAGTTTATGGTGTTAAGATCAAAAGTGCATGTGATGTAAAGAATCGGTTAAGGGTAGAGTTAAAAGGTTAATGAAGAAAATTGTAATCAAGAAGTCAATGTCTAAGTTGTATAGCTTGAGTCAAGTTAAGAATGAATCAAAGTTAGAGTCAAAGTACACCATTAATCATTGTAATTATTAAGCCCTGAAGTCAAATAAAAGCTTATAGTCATGTATTGATATGTAAATGGGTGCATTTTCGGTTGTACCTGACACCCAAGGTCCCTTAAAGAGTTGATTTCAAATTAGAAGTCTACAGTTAAAGAGTCATAAGTCAAGTCAAAAGTGCATCTAAGTTTGAGTCATTAAATGTAATGAGTGCATGATCGATAGAGCTCGACACCCAAAGTCTAGTCAGTGTCCTTAAGGACAAGGGATATTGTGGTAGTTTGCAACAAAGAAAGTAGAGTACAAAGGAGCTTATGCAAGGGAATAAGGAGATGAAGATGACTATGGATAGTCATTTTCAAAATTCAGAGAAAATCCATAGCAATGCCATAGTGCTTGGCGCAAATGATGAATAATTTGAGAAAGAGATCGTTGAGTTAAAGGTACATCTTGATGTGTTGATGGAACTACTATAGAATCAAAAACATGGATGGGTAATGAAGAGGACAGTTAGATGGCCAATCAAGAATTTGATTGCATGAAGACAGAATAACAAGTTGAAATTTTTGTTAAGTGAAGTGGAAACGCTCTAGATAACTGAGATAAATGTATGCATTTGTGAACACAAACAAGGACCGATGCTTGGTGAAGATAGTGACGATGTTGAAATGAAATTTGTTGAAATAAATGTGGGTTTGATTCCCACATATGGCACCACAAACAGTTTAGAAGATCAACATAAATACTTCAGGACATAATCATATGTCAAGACTATAAATCCTTATGTTTCTAAATCTGACAATTGGTGTGTGGATGCAGGATGTGTTGTAGATAATGGACAAGACACTAATTTTGTTTCATGCGGGGATGAACACCAATCTCTTGAAAGGATTTCTGAAAATGACCATAAAATGCTGATGAAATGTGAAGAAGAACTATGATTGCTAGAAAATATGTTGATGGAACCTGAATCAAATCAAGTTGTAGATAAAGAAGAGAAATGTTCAAGCAATGAAAATGTGGAACTTGAGATAAAATGTAATTTGCAATTTAATTTTGAGGATGATAAATTCCAAACTAGTAACAGTAAAATTCAATCTGAAACTAAATTGGATGATGAGATTGAATAATTAAGCAAACTAATGGAAAACGTATAGAAATTGAAATATTAAAAGATGAGACAGGCAAAAAACAACATGATACATTTGGTTGCTCGAGTATACATGAACCAAGAAGGAGGAGAACTGCAGCATAAATCTTGGAAGCCTAGAAGATGGTAAAGGGCAACCACAAAAGAACAACAACATAACAAAATACATGATCAACAACGGACTAAAGTTTTGGATCCAGGAGGATTTTATCAACTTATAAAGACATATGGTTGGGAGACCATGATTTTCTTTTACCTAGGGAGTCTGATGCAAGAGCATCTAACCTAGGGTAATATGTTTACCAAGGGAGTTGGTTTCCTAAGTTAAGATTTAATTATTTAATGTATTTTTCCTATAGTTTTAGGAGAGAATGAGAATTATTGTAAATAGGAGAAGGTTCAAGAGTATTTTGGAAGAGTTGAGAGATTTGTGGGTTAGTTAGATCTTATCTAGAGATAAGGGATTAGATGAGAATTTTTATGAATCATGAGTGATATTGTGGGAGTTTGTTTAGGATCTAAAACCTACTTTGGGTTCAAATCCACTTGTATAAATCTAGGAGAGCCCATGAGGCATGTAAGTGAGTGAGAGTGAGGGATGAGAGGCCAATGATTATGCCAAGAATTCCCTTGTAAACATTTATTTATTAATGAATTATTTCTGAGATTTTATATACATACCTATTGTGTGGATTTTAGTTTTATGTGGTGTGTTTAATTTTTAATTTGCAGTCCCTATGGTCTCTTGCATCACTACTAAAGTGGAAATTCAAATTTCTCCATTTGACTAAGGAACAAGTCAAATGAAGCCTTTTGTTGCTACACTTTAATAAATTTAATCAAATTCTACCAAGCACTAAGTACCATATTTCACAACATATCATGTTTCCAAAATGTCAAACCTTTGTTTCTATTGAAGTAACACATTCATTATGGATGTGTTGAGAGATGTAGAGATGTTCATTCCCATGTACTTTGGTTGTGATTGAGCATAGCGAGGTCATGTTGGAATGAATGTATTCTATGTATCTTCTCAAAACAATCTTGAATTACAAAGTATCCCTTTGTTTCATGAGTATACTCAAAACACTAAACCAAACTACAAACCATACCAAAGTGAGTAAGATAATATACAAACATTAGCCTTAATTCCAAATAGATAATGAAGCTTTCCCTTGACACAAACTTTAAAAATTGAAATTGGGAGATAATATTTACACCAAAAGTTTCTCATTATATACCTATTGATAGGAAAACCATAAGAAAATCACACTAAGATAGAAGATCTAGAAGAAAAAAAGTTGAGAAAACAACTTTTTGAAAAGAATTTTCAAATCACCACAAGGAATAGAGAACTATAACCAAAATGCAGAGGCCAAACTTCTTGTCAAAATTGAGATAAACAACTAGGATCCCAAGCGAGTGTCCATATTCTATAAAAGTTGCTTACTAAAAAGCATGATACTTGAAGGTCCTATTGACGCCT
The DNA here is from genome assembly GCA_000404065.3 of Pinus taeda. Taxonomy (NCBI): domain Eukaryota; kingdom Viridiplantae; phylum Streptophyta; class Pinopsida; order Pinales; family Pinaceae; genus Pinus; species Pinus taeda. Next base: position 104,487 of record APFE030402933.1, read on the forward strand.
ACACCCTTGTGATTTCTCCAAAATTTACAAATATTTGCAAATCCTCTCCATTTAGTATGCAAACATGATAATTAATGTAAGTAGGTGGGGTCCCCTAGAAATAAAATTAGTTAATCTCTAATCATATTATGATTTATCTTTGCATCTCACTTATATGTCTTTGATTATGATGTAAATTGGTATTATTTGTATATTCATGTTGTGGAAATAGATAGAGGAATAAGGATGAATGCTTATCCCTCTTCACCTAAAATTATCATATTGGTTTATTCTAGCATATATTACTACCTTGGTTTGAATACATGTTTATGGCACCAAATATGTTATGTAAAAAAATACATATAATATGTGAGCTATTTATATATTTTGGCTCTTAGGAATATGCGTGAGGTTCAATATTTGACAAACATTAACACACAACATGACAACACTATGGTACATAATGCATGCACCTATGGTTGAAATTCATTATATTATTGTTGGTATAATTGGTGGTATTAAAATTGATATAATGTTAAGTTCATAACGCAGTAGGAAATATGGGATATTTTCCTGTCACCCTATATGCATTTATCACATTGCATAGGGCATGACCTGCATAGTTTTTTTATGAGCATTGGCAATGGATTGATGGTTCATATTTGGTTTTGGTTCTAACATGGCCACTACACCACCCATGCATTAATGATATTGGAAAGTTCCATATTTGCAACTAGCTCATCTTGGGAAGTGGTTATTCTTGTGCTACCTGAGTTTGAATTTCAATTGGTAAGTTGTTGGGTGAATTTTTGCTCCGCTTCAAATCTTGGTGGAACTATATTTTACTCCAAATGCTTAATTGTTGCTTAGAAGATTTAAAATATAGCTTGCACAATCATAAGAGGTTAGTACCCATTTTAGTATATTGCAATTGCTCATTCTATGATCAAAAATTAAAATATCTCCAATCAATGTATGGTTTCAAGTCATGTTCTCCTCTTTCTCTAGCCTTGGATGTCAAAGAAAAATTTAAAAGATTGGTTGCAGGGTTTCCATTGCTTCACCTTTCATATTTTCACTTTCCACAAATTATTTTCCCTGCACTTGAATTTTGTTTTACTTGGTCTTAAAAGAAGTTATGGGTTATAAAGCTTGTCTCAGACCTGCCCTGTCTTTGAGCTACCTAGCTTGAATTTTATGTTTGATAAAAGGTTGTGGTTATGAGTTATGTTGGTTGATGAACCCTTAATAGAGAATGATTATGGTTTGACTTATATGAAAATAAATGGTTGTTTGTACACTCCTATGGAAATACATGTTTCAAAATGAAACCTATTTGAGTTATGTATATAATCTTGAGTAATGGCTCAAAACTAATTTGGATGTATATTATTTAAATAATTTAGTGAGCCTAAATATGAAGTAATTATGGCTTGAAATATGGATCAATAGTTGTGATTAATGGCTATGTTTTGAACCCTCAAACTATTCTATGCTTTAAATCATGCAGCTCATACTTTAGGGAGGCCAATATGGTTCTAGTCAACATAAGAGCAGTTTGAAAACATTTTTGAAATAATAAATTCCACTTCGAAGCAAACAAGAATTGAGACAGTAACAAATATTTCTTGAAGTTTTATATAAAAGGAAGATTGTTCTATCATTAGAGTTTGACTGCCTAATATTAATGAAATATGGGAATGGAAATTTATTGAAGGTTTAAAAGGAAAAACCTTGTCTTGTTTAAAGAAGCGTTACAATATAATATATTGATTAAAGGGTTATTTGAAACAATGATGTATAAAGCTAAGCATTATAGTTCACTCGCACTTAGCCTTCGTATTTGGATTTATTAAATTTTGGGAATTTACTATAGTAAATTCATAATACCCCAACTTCTAAATTGGAATATTACATGATATATTTGTTAACAGTTTGGGATTAAGAAATGGTTTTGTAAAAAGATAAGGATATAGATAAGAGCTTTCTAAACAAATGAAGAAAAAAAACACTAGCATATCTAGGTAAAGACACTGCAAACATTTTTAAATTGAAGCATGTGGTTTGTTCATTAACTATCGTGTTGAATACTAGCAAGTGTTAAATAAAAAACACAACAATTATCCAACTTGTAGCTTTTCTCAAGTATTATGATAACCTTGTACTAAAAGAGGTTTGAATATTTGTAGATGTTGTAACAAGTCCCTTGGGACAAAGTCTTTTCCCCTTCATCTTTTTCATTTGACAAATATGAAAGATCTTGTTGTTGTTAATACTTATACATTGCATCATCTTTCTACCACTTTCCATTTGTTTACATATTTCCCTAAATTTTTACATAATCCTTTGATGATTTTACTTTATTGAAATAAAGTTTGAAGATCAAGCTATATTACATAAGTAATCTTATTGCATAAGTACTCTTATTACAGAAGTACTCTTGGAATTGTTGGAAATTGTTTGAGGTAGTCATAAAAATAATTATAAGTTACAATTTGATGATATTGACTCAAGAGGTAAAGGGTTTTATTGGGTCAATGGTTTCATGTGATGTATTCTCTTTGTGATGTTTTCCTTATATCATATCCCTATTTATACTTGAATAATTATATGTTCATATAGGCCATCTTTAATGAATTTAATAGAGTTTACAATAAGTTTGGATTTTATATGAGCTTTTTCAACATGAACAACACAGGAAATAGGGGTGGAAGGGGCAGAAGGCCCAATGTGATTTGGTAGGAAGGACAAAGCAAACAAATTTTATTCTCTATACACTTTGATGTGAACTCAAAAGAATTCTATTAGATTATATAGAGTAGTCAGATCTATTTTAGCAATCAAGTTTCCTTTCCTCCCTCACCAACTTAGCCTAATGATGTCTTGAAACCATTCCTATACATGTTCCATCTACCTGCACTTGGCATCCAAGGCACAAGTGGATATCATAGTGAGGTTTTTGGAGTTGATAATTTTTAACCAGTGTCTGGGTTTGTTGAATAATATGAAAGAGTATCTAATGAAGTACAAAATAGGAAGACAAAAATAGTTTGGTTACGGAGAATCCTAGTCTCATTCTTCTTTGAGATGATATAATTGATGTGGTCATGGGTGAAAAAATCATATGCAAGTCCATATGATCTATGAATCTCATGGTAGACGGAGTTAATAGCTATCCTAGGAGGTGAGGCATCAATAAAATAATTTGATGAAGATATTTTTTATTAGTTCAAGTAGTAGTATGAAGTCATAGATGATTATTTTTAATCTAGTAATGAATTTCGTGGTGATGCAAATTTACCCCTTCCTCCCATCACAAAGTGGGGTAACATTGGTAGTAAATACTGTTGAGTTTTGAAGTGTTTTTTTTTTTTTTAGACTTTGGCATATGTGAAGTTTTCCTCATTGAAACTATTAATATTTCTTTGACATAGATGTGGCACCAAGAACATTCTTGTGAATATCAAAAAAAAATTAAATATTCCATAAGATGTCGGATTTTCAATGACATATCTGTCAGATGCATAGAAGGGCTGTCAGATTCGCCCCTTGTCTCTCTATCATATTTCCAATGCCTAAAGGTCGGAAGCCCTCGTCGAATGTATAGTGGGGCCATCATATTCCCCCTTATCTCTCCATATTATTTTCGATGCCTAAAGGTGGGAAGCCCCTAGTCAGATGTACAATGGGGTTGTCAGTTTCTTGTTGGATGTCTAACACCATATGGTCGAACATCCATAGTCGCATTTTCTACATGCTCGTCAAAAATCTAACACCTCTTCATCGAATTGTTCTCATCCAATTTGTGGACTCTCTGACATGCTATCTAACATCTATTCTGTAGCATTGTGTTGTGGATGTCATTGGATATTTGATGTCAATTGCATCAGATATCTGAAGGACTATTTGTTACCTGCATCGGTCATGGCATCAATAATTCGACGAAATATTTGTCTCATTACCATCATTTAACCGACTAGGTATTAATGTACTATTTAGTAGTGAAGATAAGAAAAATTGTGGTTTTCTCGTTTAAGGGTTTCCATGTATATAGGGCGTTCTCATGTGTTAATGTAATGATTTTTCTTATTGGTGCATTGTTATGTTTTCAATTATGATGAATTGTGAAATTGTTTAATTTAGGTAAATTTTCCATCACATTTATGCACCCTCTCTTAGTGTAATCATAATTCCAACCCATACTAGTTCTCATTCAATATCCATAACATGTGTCCCTTTAGTCTCACTTTAGTCTCACACTTGTTTCGCTATCACATAGCACATTCAACTTGTAGCTTAGTTTAAAACACAAGATCATGTATAAACCTAAACTATTAACATGTGATTGTCATGTTATTTATAAGTGCATGGTGTTAATTAATTCATTTAAAACATATCACTTAAATAGGTATCCATTAACCAAAATCTTTCATTTAAAAACTGCATGCTTCACATAATAATCACATAAATAGTAAATATCGATAATATCCACAGATCATATACCAAGGTTTCATTGTTTTAACAATGTGTCACAAATAATTAAAAACGATATACAATCAAGTCATAATATAGGTTTATTTCCTAAGTCAAAATGAGGCATTACTCAAAGTTCTTTAACCCTTCAAGAAGGTTGAGTTAAGAGTTCCCATTATCTCTTCTATGGTTTCCAATTATTATTTAACGCATCATTAGGGCTATTGTGAAAGGAATGAAAGGAAGTGCCATATCAAAGAACAAGATTGGAAGTGTTATCTTTAACCCATCTTTTTTCGATAATGATGTATTTTTATTTAATGATGGTTCTTTAAGGAAAAAGGTTAAAGGAAGTACTAGAGTTGTATAATAGTGCATCATGCATGTTAAATGGACAGAAATCCAATATAGCTTTCAATGGTATAGAAGCATATTTGGAGATGAGTTGATGTAAATATTTCGTTTTAAGCACATTGATCTCCAAGTTGGGTTTAAGTATCTTAGATTTCTTTTAAAATCATGTGGGCTGTGAAAAAGGTTATTGGGTTGGCTATTAGGAATATTGGGGTTGGCTATTAGGAAATAAAGAAGCTAGAATGAATCCTTGGTGCAACAAATGGTTGTCGATTGATGATAGGTTGACTTTGGTCAAATTAGTGTGAGAAGCGATACCAATGTAGCAATGTTTTATTTACATACTTAATGGTTTCTCGAAGATGATTAAGAAAACACATTTTAATTTTTTGTTGTTAAGTTAAAAAGAAGATGAAAGGATTGCTTTAGTAAAGTGGAAGAACATTGGAAAGCCTAAAGTTATGGAGTTTGGAGGTTAAGGAATATAAATTATTTTAGGAATGTCATTGGCAAAATGGAGTCCCTAGAGAGTGTTAAAATCATAACATTTATAGAAACAACTAATAGAATGGATATACATCAATCTCGTCTCTTTTATTGATTGGATAAGAAATCCAAGGAAATTTGTAACAAATGCTCTTCTCATTGGATGGATTTTGTCCAAGTCTACCCTAGAATTAGGACTTTGAAGGCTTGGAGAAGATCAAGGATTGTGTTAGAATTGGCTTTGATCCCTAGGTAGGGTGCAAGTCCTTAATCAAATTTCCAATAGAGATGATTGGGAGATTGTAAAATCTAGACTTGTATACTCTCAACTAGGTGTTAGATTTTGGCACAGATAGTTTATGGAACCATGGGTGGAAATATGCTCATCAATAAGTCTATAAATGGAAAATGTCCTAAATGTCCACCTTTGGAGAATATATGTGAACAAATTTCAAAGGATTCACATTAAACTCAAGGAAGAGGGGGATTCTCTAGCATTATGTAAAATAAAAACTTTGAAAGAATATATAGAATACTTGGGATATAATGTAATGTTTTCCTTGGAAGGTTAGGAAGCGTGGTGGTGGACAAAGATACCAAAGTTAAAATATCCAAAGAATTCCAGAATAATCATGTGGCTTACCATAAAGAATAACATCATCACTTGGGAAGTCCTTCAAATGAAAAAAGAAACATGGTTTATGACTATGTATGCTACATAGATGGGATAAAGAAACAATAGCTTGCCTAGATATTAAATACCATTATGCAAAAGAATATGGATAAAGTTTAGTTGCTAACATGATTTAAAAGTGTATGGAAGGGTGAATTTATAGAAGCATGCACGAAAAAGTTGCATCCTTATAAAAAATTAAATGCTTTTAGGTATTTTCCTTGTTTGAAAATATGTGGTATCTAGTTACCCAAAAATTCTCAAAATTTTGAAGAAAGACTTATCACTGCTTTTCAAGTATAATAGGTGAGATCAACTTTTGTTATAAGTTGTGGGTTTGTCTATAAATTTGTGTGTCAAAAAGTGTGGATATTTTTTTACGAAGCTAGTGAAGGCCCTATAGACCTCATATGTGCTAGAAATTGTAATTTTGGAGTTAGTATCATTTTTTCAAGAAAAATACCTACTAAGTGTCCTTTGTATGTCAATAAAGGTTGTACATCAAAATGTTATTTCGATTACACACATGAATAAATGCCATAATAAATATTTTACATCAAAAATGTTATTTCAATTACACACATGAATAACTACCATTTTCATTGGGAAAAGACATATAATTTATTTAGCTCAATTTAAATTTATTTGATCTATAGATATATATGCTTTAACATTTTTTTAAGGTAATTTAGATAATTTAAGATATGGTGTATTTTATTCTCTATTTTATTATAATAATTTATTTTAAGAAAAAGGAAGAAAAAAAAATATATTTTAAATCTTTTTTTAAGGTTAATATCTTTATTTCCTCTTATTAGTAGATGCCAAGGCAGGACTCTAGCAATTGATTTGTTTGTGAACCACTATTAGTCTAGCATTGACCAACGCAACTTCTAATGTTTAAATTTGAAAAATAAATATTTATTTTTCAGTATTATTAAAAAAATTGTTCTTTAAACATTTGATTGAACCATAACTTGAAGGCCACAATGCTGCCTTTGAACAATATAATGCCATGTGGATACTACTTCACATATTTTATGCCATATTTATGGATATGGTTGCAATATTCATGCTTGACTTTTAGATATTTATGTAGAAATTTTTTATTCTTAAGCTTTGCATGAAAACTATCTAAAAATAAAATCCTTGAAAATAGTTCATAATGGGGAAGTAACATATTTACCATTAGTTATTTCCCACCATAATTTAAGCAAATCTTTGCATAAAAAATGAATAAGAATAAGATGTAAATTAATATATTTACCCGGCATTACTTCCACCATTATTGATGTTTTTCTCAACACTTATGTGGGAATAAAACTGTAAATATGTACATTTACTAGTGGTTACTAGCCACCAGAATTTATGTTTTTGTACTTGAGCCAGCAATTATTTTGTCCACTTCACATCTTAATTTATTAGTTTCTCTCACAATAAGACTATAAGATTAGATTTTCCTCTTAATCAATATTAATTTAGCATTATCTAATATAAATTATAATTTTTATGCAATTTTATTTAGAACATAATTTTTAACTTCAATAATATGAACTACATTTTATTAAAGCACTTACTTTCTATTTATTTTTCTTAATTTTTTTTAAAATCTAACTTGAATTATCTTTTCAGGTTAACCTACTCACTCCCTCTCTCCCAAAAATATAATCCCTAATACCTTCTTAACCTCAATCAACGAGGATGTAATCCCTGGTACCTTCTTAACAACAGACCACGCCATAAGTAAAATTTGAAAAAAAAAACACGCTTTCCCTGAATCACTTAAAGTAAACTCATTTAACAAACTTTTTAATTCAAATTGTTACACTTTTCTTATAGTTACATTAATTATTAACAACCACAATACCTATTATTCTCGAAGTTTAACTTCATAATTCATAATTTCAGTCTTTTTAATATAAACTAAACTTATAACCAAAAATCTGATATTTTTAAGCTAAGTAATAGCTCAATGTTGAATGTCAAGATCTTTATCTGTTTAATTCAAAACGTGTTTTGCCATTCTGCAACTAACCTGCATTACAAAACTGAACATTAAAAAATCAAAAAATTTATACACAATCCTCTGATCTCATCCACTAGAATCATTTACCATACAAATAAAAAGTATTCCCAGTTTCATTAATCACTGTGTAGACTGTATAATACACACATGAACCCACAAAATCCTAATCTCTTACAATTTCAATCAAAATACATAACAGTACCATAAATAACATACAAGACTTGCCTGTCTTTGTAGCTGAAGGAATGCATAAGTAGCTTAAACTTTACTGTCTTACCCAGAGCGCTGAGTAATAAATACCAAATCTACCAATATATTCTCTGTGAGAATAGTATTATATACTTTCTCTGAGTTCACATATATATATGAACTCTAGTTTTAATTAATCTGCCTGGCTCCTGTAAGGCTTGAGAGAGCAAAATCAATACAGGAAGTAGTGATTCTGCAAGATCTGATCAGTGAAGAACAGTGGCATTAAACTTGAGAATAGCATTGGCTCCCATTGTCAACTGTGTTTCAAGTATGGCATGCCCTGTGGCATGACGAAAATGCCCAGTTCCCCCCACTATTGATATCTCCCTCTGGTTATCATTTGTATCGTCCTGCCCCTGCAAGGAAAGAGTGCTTCCATTGTGTTCTCCTGCTTTAAAAACAACAGTGAATACCAATAACAGATTAACCCCACTGAGAGAGTCCTGCACATACATTCCTCTGCCTCTACCCAACTCCCTTGAATTGCTTTGGGGTCCCTCTGTGAGAGGATCATCTATGACCCTGATCATTCCAAATCCAGGAGGGCCATCAGTCACCTTCACTGCTGTGGCATTCTTCAAGGACTTCACAACATCATGCATGTAGAATTCTATCTGTGTTTTCTTCATCTCCATCCCCACTGTAAGAAGATGATGATGATGTTGATGGGTTCCTCCCATAAGGAGAACTATTACAGCCAACAGGCTGAGATTGATTGACTTCTGAGTTGCCATGGATCCAATTGGGTATGATCAGAACCAGAGCTTGAGGGCTTGAGGTTTTACAGAGAGTTTCTTCAATGCTTGGCTATGTATTGGCTATGGGGATGACTGATTTGGTATTGGGATTTATAAATTGGTAGAAAAAGAATGCTTTGCAGGCAAATTAATTGCTTCTGGGACCCATGGAAAAGGTGGAAGTAGTATTATTAATGCTATATAAATACAAAAATTGAATGGTTTTGGTCATAATAGTGGTTGATCATAGCTGATGGATGGTGATTTGTATTAAAGTTGAAGATAACATGAATTAACTGCACGGAAGTTCACAAAGCAGTGGTTGAAAGAGCTTGCGTTTTGCTTTTCATCTACAGAACTTCTAGATGTTTGTATGTGGTCAAAATTCCTCAAAACATCATATAACGTCATTCATATGTACACTTCAAAGTTAAGCTTGATTCATAGATTTCAAGCTGGGATGGATAAATGATTTTGTTCAAAGAACACTGATTTATTATGAGTGTTACTTTTTTCTTTGGGATAGATTAAATAAATTTATTTTTTTTAAATAGTTTAAGTTAGGGGAAATTTTCAAGTAAATTTGACTCTTTGAAAGAGTCAAGATTGTTAGGTTAATAGTGATGGTTTTTTGAAAGAGTTAGTAGTAGTAGTTCCAAGAATCTTGTATCTAAGGATTATCCATTATAAGTGTTATGAAAATAAGGATTGTTTTGTCTTTATGTTTATATTTTTTTAATTCACAAATTGTATAAATATGATCAATTTCAAGAGTTTTTAGGTTTAATTTATCAACTAATTTTACTTTTAAAATAATAGGCATTGATCTTAATTTTAATAATATTTATTTTGTTTTTAATTCATAATGCTAGTGTGTGTGTGCTCGTGTGTGTTAAAATTACATTCATGAATATTACACTAACATGTTTCGAACCACCCAATGTAGGAGTCATGAATGTCATTTTACTGAAAAAATAAAAATAAAATAAAAATAAAAATAATAATAATAATATAAATAAAATAAAAAATCTTGAAACAATATGAATCACAAAAGCCTAAATTTATAGGGTAAAATGAATAGAATTTCCTTAATATTTTAACTTTTTCTTATTAATTATTTCATTGTGATTGTAGGATTTAACCTTAAATTTGTAATACAATGGGTGAGGTGGAACAGGATAGGGACGCCATCACCTCACACACTTAGCGAATGTGACATGCGACCCATTCTACATTAAAATGGCTATGTGAGGTCAAGAATTCTAGTGTTATGTGATGCAATGAAGTGGCCAATGTATGAGACTAGCCTGTATTGAGATTTTGCAACTTGCACCTAGGGACAATAAAATGGCAGTGGTCATGATTTACTCTCCATCATTTTCAAACTTGGTATGGATTTGGACACTCATTTCCCTGAACCTTTGTCGAGTGTTAGTTTCTTATATTTTTTCAACAATTCAATCTGTATTACTATTTTCTTACCCGAGTTATTTATGTGCAAGCTTTCTTTGTCTTGCCATCAATAATGTAAGTGGGATAGAGTTCTCGACGTCCTAGCCCTTCTTCTCCTCTTTGGTAAGTGGCACATTTTATAGTGTGGGAGTCTAGTTTGCCACCTAGGATTGTAAACATGGTTCGACAATGGGCGAAATGTGGGCGATGCAATGGTAATAATTGATGGTTGGGAGGATCCAAAGCTCGTTTGAAAGTCAATTCCGATGATCTCATTATTGCCCATTGATCTTTCTTGGACACAAAAAATTGTGATCTCACCCACTATGGACTATGTTGACTTATAGAAAAACCTCTTTTAGTGTAGAAACTTTGAGATTATGCATTGCTAAAAAATCTAAAAGTTCAAGGTCTGAATTAATTTTGGGGTGCAATATTTCTTCAAGTCCTAGATTCCTTCAGGGTCAGATAAATTTTAAACAATGTTTTGTATCTAGAAGGGTCTTGATTTGGATATGTCAAATCTTCGGTTGGTGATGTTGATACACATTGGAAATTGCCATAGGGTCTATGCTTGGCTCAAAACTAGTGTCAAAACTTTAAAATCTAGAATCTACCACTTTGTTAAACCTTTCGAAGAAGTTATGAGTTTTGCCATGGCGTGATAACACTAAACTCCTCATGAATTCGGTCACACACACCACAAGCACTCCAATCTGGGTGATCTAGGGCCCAGGGCTCACTCTTTGTCTCTTTTTCGAATAGCCCTGAATATAACCAGACCTGAATATGTTTAGTTTGTCTAGATATGGTGTTCTCTGTGATACTACAACTCAACCACGAACTTGAAACTTTGAAATTAATGAGCACAACCAAACTCTTATACACAATGAGTAAAAGAAAATCGATATTTATAATTCATATACACACTTAAATTGAACACATAAAGGATACATGAGCATAGACAAAATACTAGATTTGATTAAATTTTGCAGAGGAAGATTATAGAGGCTTAACAATTTCATCAGTGTTCCTTCTCGTTGTCTCTCTCTCGTCTCCCCCCCACAATTTCTACACTTGCCCTCTTTTTTTTAAATAATTCCATTACATGAAAAGTAGATTATGGTAACCACACCCAACAAATTCAATTTCTTTGCTAACAACTTCTTATTTTTTTCTAATTCTATCAATTTTTATAACAACTAAATAACACTTAAGCCTTACTTCTTAACATCGTAGATCTTATTTTTTCTACATCTATCTTTTTTACCGAAGGAGGTGAAAATGAGTTTTTACTTGAAGATGCTCTCGCATCAGACTCCTAGAGAAGAAGTGATATGTTCATGAGATCCTCAACCCTTATGCCAAACTTGGAAATCTTTGCTACTCTCATCTAACTAGCATCATCTATTGGTTAGATCTTCAATTTGACCAAATACTGAAAATATCCTTTACCTCTAGTTCTCTTAATTACTCTTTTCTCTAGTATTGCAATCTCTTTCTAAATTGCTCTTGGTAATTGTTTCTTCCATTTGTTAGTCTAATTCTCATTACTTACAAGTGTATTCATTGTAATATTTATTTCCTTCTTGAAGGGATACAAATCTGTGACATTTAAAATTGGTGAAATCCCAATATCACTCGGGAGTTCTAGTTCATACGCATTAGAAGAGAATTTTATTAAAAGCTTGCATGAACCAATTTTCTTAAGCTTTAATTTGTTGTATGTCCCTACAATAAACCTTTCTTTCCTAAGATATGTCATCACTAAGTCACCAACTTCAAAATTTGGTGTCCTTTTTCTATGTATACTCTTTGTTTATACTTGATGTTGTTCTCATGTAATTACAACATGGACTTCACTAGGGAAGCAATGCCATACCATGTGTGTTCATATTGGGGGGTATATATTGAGGAGAAAATGACATAATGTATTGAGCATATAATAGGGGGTAAAGAGTTTTTATATTGGTAGGTATAAAAGATGGAGCTCAAAGTCAATGAAAAAATATAAAGGGGTATAAAAAATGTTAATGAAAAAATAGATACCTGCAATATCTAGTGAAATTAAAGGTTTTTTAAATTGGGAAGGTGTATTGGGTTTGTATTCGTAGAGGGTTAAATAATGTGATTTTTAGGGGCATTTTCTAATATGTAGTCAAACTAAGGGTATTGTTTAATATGCCATGAATGCAAATCATATGTTAGAGGTTCAATGAATGAAGCCCCCATGGTAATTATTGCTTGACCCTTTATTGCAACTCTTGCATACTTGCTACAAGGTCTTCGCCATCAACACTTCTTAACTCTTGTTTTTCCAAAATTTTCAACTCATCAATTCCTCTTTGGTGAATTCCATATAAGGTTTGAAATGGACTCATTCCTGTGCTCTATTGGGTGAATCGTTGTAAGTAGACTCAGCCTTAGCAAGTACTTGATTCCACTGCTTGAGATGCTCACTTACCAAACTCCTAAGATATTTTCCAAGCTCTTGTTTACCAGCTCTGTCTACCCATCTGTCTGTGGGTGGTATGTCAAACCAAAATTCAGGCTAGTTCCTAGTTTTTTCCACAAGGTCCTCTAAAATTGGCCTATACATTTTATATCTCTGTTTGACACAATGCTTCTAAAAAACCCATGCAATTTTACAATCACTTTAAAAAATAAATTTGCAACATTGGTTGCATAAGTAGTTTTTGTATAAGCAATAAAGTGTTCCATCTTTGAAAACTTATCAATAACAACATAAATAAAAGCATTACCTTGATGAGTTCAAGGTAACACCAAAAGAAAATTGATGCTAATAGAGTCTCATGGCCTACTAGGTATTGGTAGTGGTTGGTATGGTCTTGTATTCTTCCTTCTCCCTTTTAACTATTGACATACTCTAGATATTTCAACAAATTTCTTCACATTAGCCTACATGTCTAGCCAAAAAAAAATATAATTTAATACATCAATGGTTTTATCATATCCAAAGTGTCCTATCAATCCTCTAGTCTGTTTCTCTTTTATTGGATTGTCCCTCATGGAACATTTGGGTATGCAAAGCTTACTGTATTTGAAAAGCAAACCTTCTTGAATCATGTAACTAGACCATTGAGTTATATTCACGTTGTCTAGGTTCTCACATCTTGCATATGCTTTCTTGAAATATTCATCATTCTTGTACATTTATTTTAGCACATCAAACCCCATAACCTTAATTTGAAATTACTGTAGAATTATATTAATTTGATGAACCACTTGTGTATTTAATATAAAAAGTGAAAATTCACAGAAATTCTATGCACTTAGCATGTCTTTGATTTAATTTTGGTTGGTTGTTGATAAACTGTAGAGCATGGTTATTAGTATATAAAAAAAACTCTTTCGGTATAAGGCAATGCCTCCATTTCTTCAAATCTTGAACTATAGCATAAAACTCTTTTTCATAGGTAGAATATTTTTGTTTTTCTTCATTCATCTTTCCACTAAAATAAGTAATCAACTTCCCTTCTTGATTCAAAACAACTCCACTTGTATTTGTTTAATACTAAAATAATTTGTCAAAACACAATAGGGCTAAGATTGGTTGTTATATGATATTTGGCTTCAATAATTTAAAATTCCTATCAGCTTCCATAGACCACTTCAAACGTTGTTTACTTTCTTTAATGGTTTTCACAATGGGTACATAAATGTTGCTAAAGTTCTTAATAAACTTCTTATAGAAGCTTGCAAGACCATGGAATCTCCTTACTTCAAAAATATTCTTTGGAATAGGTCAATCAATAATTGCTCTAACTTTCACTGGATCTATTTTTAAACCATCTTCATAAATTACAAAGCCCAAATACACCAACTCTCTTTTCATAAAGCTACACTTCTTCAAATTAATCAACAACTTTTCTTACTGCAAGGTGTTCAAAACTAACTTGAGGTGTCTCAAATGAGCCTCTTTTGTTTGGTTGTACACTAAAATGTCATCCAAATAAATAATGACAAACTTGTTTTAAACTCCTTCAAGATCTTGGTCATCAATCACAAAGAGTGCCAGGTGTATTAGTGGGACCAACAGCCATAACTAACCACTCATACAGTCCATGGTTTTTCATAAAGGTTGTTTTCCACTCGTCACCTTCTCTAATTCGAATTTGGTGGTATCCACTCTTTAGATCAATTTTAGAAAGATATCTAGCACTACTTAGATAATCAATTAAATAATCAATGCATGGAAGAGGAAAGTTGTACCTGATTGTTATCTTGTTGATGGCTCTTGAATCAATGCACATCCTTCTTTGGATTCAGCTATGTAAGGATAGTACATAAACTTAGAATTTCCTTAATGATACCCTTGTCTGACAACTCCTACACTTGTCTCTTCACTTCTTCATTTTCTTATGGAGTCATTTGTATTCTACTTTATTTGGAAGACTCAATCTAGGGATTAAGTCTGTACGATGACTTATACTTCTTACAGGAGGTAAATTGCCTAGAAAATCATCAACAAATGCATTCAACATATCTTTAATTTCTTGTAGGTGTGTTCTAGTGAGGATTGTCTTGGGCTTCCCAACTAAAGAAAAATATGTGTCCTCCTTCTTAACGTCTTGTAATAGTTCTTACCACTCATCAACAACACACTCATATGAACTTCTTCCTTAGCTCCTTCATCTTGCAAGGAAACAATGTATGCTTTTGACCATCTTTCTCAAGTGTATATTTGTTCCTTATGCCATCATGGATAGATTTCATGTCATACTACCATGCCCTTCCCCACAAAACATGGCATACATACATGGGCATTAGATCACATAAATTTTCATTTTCATACCTTCCAATCGAAAATTCCACCTTGCATTGCTCATTTGCTAGAACTCAATGCCCTTTTTGCATTCATGGTAATGCATGAAAATCCACTTTTCCTACATCTTCAATTTCTTTATTCCTGCATCACATGCCAATTTATAAGGGATAAGGGGTGTTGTTCTTTTTAAACCTAATTTCTTTGCCATTTTAGTAGAAACTAAATTATCTATACCACCACTATCAATGACAACTTTACTACACTTATCCTTTGATTGGCATAAAATTTTGAATAAACGTTTCTACTAGGTTAGCCCCTTAGTTTCCTTCTATGATTTAATTAAAACTATTTTCATCATCAATGACTCTCCTACTTCAGGTATCTCTTTAGCTATTATTGCATTTTCACCTTCTTATTTGGCTTCTCTCACATGTGCACCTCTTTGACTTATTGGAGCATTATTTGGACATTCCCATGACATATGTCCCAATTTTCCACATTTATAAGTTTTGGGCTGGTAAGTTGTACCTATTCCTCTACCTCTTGATGAATAAATCCTTCCTCTAGAGTCACCGCCTCTTGGTGATTGGCTACTTAAAATTCCACCTTCTTCTATTGAAGCTTGAAATTATCCTTTGTCACTTTATTGTCCTTTTCCTTGTTGAAAAATGCAACAAGAAAATCCTAATTTAATTTTGTACTTGACTTAAATTAGGAATTAAATTGCAATTCTAATTCTCATAGAAACTTTTAATAGTTAACTAAGTTAATTTGACTTACTTGGCTCAGTTAATTTGAGTTGGGAGTCTATCTAGAGTCATGTAGAGTGGTTCCTAAATTTTAGGAACTGAGGTTGAGTTCTTTTGAGTTGTAATTACTTAATTCAGTTTAATTGAGTTAAATTCAGTTAAACTAGTTCCAACTAATGGAGGAATTAGTGAGAGATCCAGTAGTTGGTGTAACCTGTAGTAGTGGGGTGTAACCAACATTGCTCAACCAGTAAACTAAAGATTCACATATAATTAACTCATGCATGTCAGATCAAAGAAAGACCCAATTGAGATTAGAGTTCAGGGACATTGTACTATCAGTTGTATAATCATCTGAATTGTATAGGCGGTGCATGAAATCAAAGGAAGGCCTATGATGGATTGTGTAGTTATGGATGAGGAATTTCCCAATTAAATATGGGCTAATTCCCTAGGAAACTGTGCAAGTAAATAGGATCTTGGTAGGTAACAAATTTGGCTAAGTATTGGCTGGATCTTGTTTTTGAAGTAGTGAGATAGATTAAGATAGTGCAAAGGTTTCTTGGGCTTGAACAAACCATTGCAATCTTCTCATATTTTCTTATGAATGAAATATACAGATAGCAGGTGTTTTTAGCTGTGGATTTCCCCATAAAATTATTGTGTTATGTGTGATTGAATTCTTTCTCTTTTATGTTTTGTGATTTCATCGATCAATTATTATTTTCGTTGATGAACAGAGTAGATTCAAGCCAATTTTTATAGCATATTACAATGTGCAGTTTGAATCTACAAGGAATTTATACATTGTATCATAGCTGAAATCACTATAGAAGAGGAGAATACGAGTTTGTTTGCATTAACATACTTCAGATCCAGCAGGATGTCATGCTATGGATTGAGACTCAAATATGCCTTTGAGGGTAGTTTGAACTATATTTCTTGGAAGGACAGGATGGAGGCATTGTTGGAAGACAATGGGCTTAAGGAATTCATAGAAAAAGACATTCCTAAGCTAGATGATCCTCAGGATCTAGCGAATTGGAGAAAGTGTGTGGCAAAGGCGAGAAGGATTATCCTATAAGGAGTTTGATATCATATTGTCTCGAACCTCCATGGTAGGGAAACTCCATTTGCAATGTGGAAGGCGTTGACAAACCTATTTCAAAAAAAAAAAATGACCACAAGAAGCTAGCACTTAAGGACGAGTTCAGAAAGATCAAGATGGAGAAGGGTGACAGTAAATCGAAGTACTTGACCAAATTCACCCAATGTTGGGATGAGCTTGGAAGTGTCAGTGTTATAGTTTTTGAAGATGATATGGTGAGCCTAGCACTTCCAGGCCTTCCCAAGAGCTGTCACAGTTACTAGGACTTAGTTAATGGGAGGAATAAGCTACCATAGTGGGAGCAATTGTGATTTGACTTGGTACAAGAAGAGATTCGGAGGAACACTAGGGACGAATCCTCATCCAATCATGATGATGAGCAAAATTGTGCCTTAGCTAGAAAGGCGAAGAAAGGGAAGGTGAATTCATCCCATTCCAAATCAAATTCCAGTCAGGGTAGCAAGAAGAAGGACATGTCGAAGATTAAATATTTTCATTGTCATGAGCTGGGAAATTATGGCACAAAGTGTTCGCACAAGAAAGTCGGTAAGAATCCCTCAGGAGGAGCGATAGGTGAAGCTCTTGCTTCACAATTCAAACTGGATTTTACCCTCATCACTTGCATGGTAACATCGATGATGGGTAGTGTGTGGTACCTGGATAGTGAAGCCTCATTCCATATGACCAGCAACAAAGATCTCTTCTATGACTTGGAGGAGAAGGACCTCCAGATGCACATCGAGACGGGAGATGATGGGAGGTACATCGCGACTGGCATCGGTATTGTTACCTTTTAGAGGGAGTCTAGTTCTCCTCTCACATTAAAATATTTCATGTATATTTTGTGTTTGAAGAAGAATTTGGTTTCAGTTGCCATGGTGGAGGATCATGGCTATGATGTGATATTTAGAAGGGTAAAGGCTATCCTTCGCCACATAGCCTCAAGATAGGTGAAGAAGATCAGGGTTTGGGTGAAGAAACTCTACAATTTGGATGTAGAAGATTGCGCTTCTTTGAGCACAAAAGTAGAGAAGTGCAGAGTCGAGACATCAATGAGTGTGGCATAGAAGATTTGGTCATTTACACCACGGAGCTTTGAAGTTCATGTAGAAAATTTCTACAGGACCTCCCAAGGGTGCACTAGAGTAGAGAGACACATGCAAAGGGTGTACATTGGGTAAGTACACCAAAGCTTCCTTTGATGATAAATATAGTCGATTGCTAGTGATACTTGATCGATTTTACTTAGATGTGTGTAGACCATTATTGTCAGCATCCACAGCCAAGCACATGTATGATGTAATATTTGTTGATGATTTTTCTCGTAAGTACTGGATTTTCTTCATGTAGAAGAAAGATACTATGTTCACTAAATTTTGTGAATTAAAAAACTTGTCAAGAAAGATACTCGCAAGAAATTTAAATCTCTCAGAAGCAATAATGGTGGACAATATGTGTAGAATGAATTCAAGAAATTTTGTGCATAAGAAGGCGTTCAACAAGTTAATAACACCTCATAACCCATAGCAAAGTGGGGTGGCTAAAAGGAAGAACAAAAGTATTATGGGAGTGGCACGTCCAATGTTACATGATCAAGGTTTATCGTTGCACTTATGGGCTGAAGCATGCAACACAATTGTTTATTTGCATAACAAAAGCCCTCATCGAATTCTGGGGATGAGTACACTAGAATAATATTTTTCAAGTAAGAAACTAGACATGGCACACTTTAGGATATTTGGTTCATCAGTCTATTGGCATGTTACCAAGGATGCACGAAAAAAGCTAGAGCCAATAGCCGAGTTGGGCATATTTTTGGGGTACACTAATACACCTCACAACTATCAAGTGTACCTTCCATCCAATAGGATGACAGTGGTTCATAGAGATGTGAATTTCGATGAAGAGAAGGCCATGAGATGTTCCCTTGAGAGGGAGCTTTAGTTACATGAAAATGAGGAGATTTTAGCTCCAAAGGAAGAACCTCAGGATGATGTGGAGAAACCACATGCAGAGGAATAGAGAGTGGAAGCACCCACTCATGCAGAGACTTCCAAATATGGAAGGAATCACACTAGAGAGGCTAATAGATTGATGCATGATGCTAGAGAGAGTGTGGGAGCACCCACATCACAACGCGTGCAGAGGAGGCCACCAGATCGATACACTAGATACATGGCTCTAATGAGAGAGAGTGTAGATATTGATCCATCCTCATTCAAGGAAGCAATGCAGCAACCAGTATGGGTTGATGCCATGGTTGAGGAGTATGACTCCATTATTAGAAACAATGTTTTGGAAGTGGTTCCAAGACCAACAAACAAGTTAATGGTGAGTTCTAGATGGATTTACAAGGTAAAGCAAGTAGCAGATGGGAGTGTGGAGAAACATGAGTCCAAATTTGTGGCCATAGGGTTCTCCCAGGTGGAGGGAATTGATTACAAGGATACCATTGCTCTTGTAGAAAGGTACTCTTCAATCAGATCTATCACAACACTTTCAACGTAGATGGGATGGAAGATACATTAGATGGATGTGAAGACAACATGATTGAGGAAGAGGTGTCTATTGAGAATCTGGAAGGATTTGAGACCTTTAACAGAGAGTCAGATGTGTGCAGACTCAAGCGAGTGTTGCATGGACTAAACAAGAACCATATTGTGGTTGAAGGTAAATTGTTTATTATAGTATTATATGTTGATGATTTTATTCTGACAGGTGATGAGAAGCTGATAGAATCTTGCAAGAGAATTCCAGATGAAGGACATGAGTCTCATTCATTACTGTCTTGGTACGAAAGTATGACAAGGAGATGAGGAACATTTGTCTCTCAGGGAAATTATGCCAACGAGATACTGAATAAGTTCCACATGGAGAGCAACAAACCCATGGAGACTCCTTTAACAAGTAACTGGAGGAAGGAGGATGCTACTTCAGGTGAAGCATTGGAGGCTACTATTTATAGACAACTTTTGGGTTCACTTATGTATTTGGTGAACACATGAACGGACATGTGTTTGCACTTAGCCAGCTTATTTTAGCCATAGTTAATCCAACCAAACTTTATTGGAAGGAAGCTAAACATGTGTTGAGATACCTCAAAGGCACCACTTAGTTTGGTCTTTGGTATAGAAAGACAGAGGGGGTGAAGCTTCAAGGCTTCACAGATGCAGATTGGGCAAGGAGTCCATCTGATAGGAAGAGAACATCAGGGGAATCCTCAGTATTGGTTCAGCAGTAGTTTCTTGGTACAACAAGAAGCAGAGATCAATTGCACTCATTTCAGTAGAAGCAGAGTAAATGGTTGCTAGTCAAGCACCTTGTGAGGCTACCTAGATGAGGAATATCCTTGTTGGCTTATTTGGTCAGCAGATGAATCCTACAATGATTCACTGTGACAACCAGAGTTGTATCAAACTCTCTAAGAATCCATTTTTTTATGATCGGTCCAAGCATATCGACATCCGATATCACCATATATGAGATTGTGTGCAGAGGATAATCATGTTGTTGGAGTACATTCCTACAAAAGAGCAGGATGCAAATATTTTTACAAAGGCATTGTCAAGATGAAAATTCAAGTTTCACAGAGGCAAGATCAGGGTAGCGGATAATCCCTTTCCTGTTGAGAGGGAGTGTTGAAAAATACAACAAGAAAATCCTAATTTAATTTTGTCTTTCAATTAAATTAGGAATTATATTGTAATTATAGTTCCCATAGCAAATTTTAATAATTAACCAAGTTCATTTCTCTTATTTGGCTTAGTTAATTCAAGTTGGGAGTCTATCTAGAGTGATGTCGAGTGGTTCCTAAATTTTAGGGGACTATGATGAGTTCTTTTGGGTTGTAATTATTTAATTCAGTTTAAACGAGTTAAATTCAATTCAAATAGTTCCAATTGATGGAGGAATTAGTGGGAGCTCCAGTAGTGAGGTGTAACCTACAATAGTGGGGTGTAACCAACACTGCTCAACCAGTAAACTGAAGGTTCACTCATAATTAACTGAAGGTTCACTCATAATTAACTTATGCATGTCAGATCATAGAATGACCCAGTTGAGATTAGAGTTCAGGGACATTGTACTATCTGTTGTATAATCATCTGAATTATACAGGTGGTGCATGCAATTAGAGGGAGGCCTATGATGGATTGCGCAGTTATGGATGAGGAATTTCCTAATTAAATATGGGCTAATTCCCTAGGAAACTGCGTAAGGAAATAAGAGCTTGGTAGGTAACAGATTTGAGTAAGTATTGGCTGGAGCTTATTTTTGAAGTAGTGAGATAGCTTGAGATAGTGCAAAGGTTGCTTGGGCTTGAGCAAAGCATTGTAATCTTCTCATATTTTATGATTAATTCAATATACAGATAGCAGGGATTTTTAGCTGTGGCTTTCCCCAAAAAATTATTGTGTTATGTGTGATTGAATTCTTTCTATTTTATGCTTCGTGATTTCATCGATCAATTATTGTTTTTTCTAATGAGTAGAGTAGATTCAAGTCAATTGTTTTAGCATATTACAATTCATCTTGAATCTACAAGGAATTTCTACATTCCACTTGCAAGACTTCATCCTCTACCTTTATGTATCTATTTCCTGGAAATATTCTCTTGTACTTTTAAAGCATATTGATAGGCATCATCAACTGTTCTCAGGGACAAGATACCAATCTCATCGTAGATCTCAAATATCAACCCATTAATATATCTAACAAATTTCTTGGCATCCTCTCCAATATGTGCAACTCTAATATATAATTTATAAAATTCTTCAGTGTACTTTATCATTGCCATGGATTTTTGTCCAAGGTTATTAAATTTCTTGAAAGGATTTAATTGGTAATCTTTTGGCATGAATTTTTTTTGTCCTAGCTTTTGTTTTAGATTTTCCTTTCCATTTCCTACCTGCCTACATTTTATCCCACCACAAGGACGCATGGCCTCTCAATCTAGTGACTGGAAATCTTACCTTTTTCTCATCATCAACATCTTCACAGTCAAAATATTTATCTATAGCATTAATCCAATCCATCAATTCATCAACATTCAAGTTATGTTCATAAACAGGCACCTCCATATTTGGTTTGGTAGTCATCTTGACTGTCATCTTCAACATTTTTTCCTTTGTTCATTCTTCATCATTTTCTTCACTAGAAGATTCTTCTCCTACCTCACTAACATCTCCTATGTTAGCTCCTTGTTTTATAGTAGTTTCCATTGATGCCAATCTCTCCTAAATGTGCCTCATCTCCTATTGTAGGTCTACATTCACTACAGGTCTCTCGCTTCCTACTCCTTCAATTTCTCCTCTACGTCTCTCTACTATCGCTGAGAGAAAAATTGTATCATTTTTTATACAAACAATTAATGCCAATTATCTCACTGTTGCCCACTA